>JAOYRR010000065.1:600000-845097 GCA_038994665.1 Podotricha telesiphe | reverse complement strand
ATATGTTTTTCCCCTCAGGAGAGAGGTCTAAGACGACCAGTACCATGTCGTACTGCTTTTGAGAACGAAAGCTGAGCATACGGTGCACAGCTTTCACCGGGAGATTTTGAGAGGCTAGGTCGCTGAGAATGGTCTCAGTTTCTATCTCCTTCGGGATACCTTTAATAACGACGCGTAGCTGGCGTTCGTCTTCGAGGGCGTAGGAGTGGTATCCTATCGCTCCTTGCCTAAGATGTGCGGTTAGGCGGCGGTGGTCGACGTTTGAGAGAACCTGCACACTGATTCCCTGTAATGTTGCGCGTGCGGAGTTGAACCGCACGCCGTTTTCGATTGTCCACTTGGACACATCGTTCCACGATTTCTTATCGTGGATAACAATAGGCGGAGGTAACCTGTCTTTCCTGCTTACGGCAGGGGCGGGTACGGTCGCGGATACTGTAGCGGCGGCGGGCGCGATGGTTGCCTGAGGGGCTAGCGGTACGGCGGTGGTGCGGGGGGAGGCGGCTCGCTTGGCCACCTGCGCGCATGCGTCATCGACGGACACCTGCTGTTTCTGCTTTTTCCCCTTTGACGCGGGGGGATTCGCGGCGCGTTTGGCTGGCGTTGGGGCTTTTAAGGCCTTTTTTGCCTTGCGTTTCGAGGATTTAGACTTGACGGTCTCGAAACCGTCGTCGTTTTCGTCAGCGGCGTCTGTCGCTGAGTCCTCCTCCTCGCTTTCGGAGGAGGTGTATCCTGTAGGGGTCTCGCTTGAGGAGCAAGACCCGCTGGTTTCGTGCTCGGACGGCATTTCCTCGTCTGAGGCGTCCGAGTTGTCGATATTGGTGCTTTCAGTCACCGCCTCGGGCAGGGCTTGAACCTGCACCGGGGGTGCCTGCGGTGATGCGCACCGCACAATGGTCTCTTCGACGTATTTCGCAAATACGCCGAGAGAGTCGGGCATGGTCCTCGCGACGAACGCGAGGAGCTCCGCGGGGTTGAGCGCTACCGCGGGGTTTAACGCGACGCCATCGTCCCGGTACGGCTTTTAATATCTTGCCCCCTCGCCGTAGGCGAGGGGTGTGTGCCTACTGTGTACCCTACAGAACCCGTCTTTAGGTGACGGGGGTGAGTACCTAAACTGACCTTTGTAATCTGGATTGCTGGACACTAATCTGCCCTGGTCTCGACGGCGGCCGCTCACGACACAACGACGAAACAATCCTTTTTTGGCACTTTTCACTTTAATTTACTGAGACACTTCCACTTTCACTCACACAACACTAGCACTGGTACTAGCGCGAGCGCGAAAACTGATGTACGGTTTAATGCACGAATGCATCGGTATGCTCGGACAGAGAGACGTCCGCGCGGGTCGGATGGTTGGCCTATCGCTAAATCTACTAAGTCGGTGATGCCGGGTACTAAGTCGTGCAAAGGTGATTCGACTGAACGTTCTTCGTTCTTCGTTAAAACATTCTTGATACATCGACTGTTTCTAAATAATTTTACGGACATAAATCAAATTCAGTTGGCTCTGATGGCAATCAATCAATAATCAAATCAATAATCTAGCGGAGCCTAAAGATCTTCGCCCTATAATAAGTACTTTGCCTTGTCTTTCATAAATTTTAGAGAAAGTTGTCTGCAATCAAGTCGAGCACTATCTCAGCTCAAATGATATATCACCAGACAAGCAATTTCAGCATAAGTGGCACGGAACTTTTACTACTGGATGTGGTAGATGGTATTTTGAGTTCTCAGGTTCGTTGCGAGGGTACTTTATTGGTATTGATAGACTTTCCTCGTCCGTTTGAGACTATTAATATCCCACTCTTGCTTTATAAGTTGCACTATTACGGGTCTGCTAGATCTGAGACTATTTAGTGGTTTTCCTACCTATTGAAGTTCTTCACAGGCAGTAGAAATTGAAAAGGAAGATGGTTCAGTATCTATCTCAAAATTTAGTTCAGTCACTCGGAGTGTACAATACAATACTGGGCCTGGGTATTGGTCGGATATTATTACACGTATTAAGACATGCCGCTTCCACATACATGCCCATAATATATATCATAATTCATAGTATATAATATATACAATTATATATTTCTTTCAATCTTACGGATAGGGATAATGCTGTGCAAGAATTAGGAAGTGACGTAATATGCCTTGCCTTGTGGTCAGAAGCTAAATGTCTCGTGTTAAATCTAAATAAAACAAAAATTTGTATCTTTTGAGTGGTAAATCAAATTAATCAAATATCCAACAGAATGCCTGAATTTAAAGTGTATAATGAAAAAAAATAACTTGTCACCAAAGATGGGAATCATAAAGGATGAAAACCATCGAATAGAGCAGCATATTTTTAATATTAGATGATTAGCGTATAAAAGCTATAGGCTAAAGAATTTATATCTAACTAGTGACCCGCTCGTTGCTTCGCCCGCGGGAACGATAAACACAGCTATTTTGTGTGACATTTCACATGGTACCTGGTAGAGATACCGGCCCGCACTCGTCTTGCACATACTTGATCACGATTTTAATGCGTTATGAGTTATTATAAAACTATGATATCTCCAAATATACTTTTTGAAATCAAATAATGTAAATGGCAATTTTGTTCACAATTAAATACTTGTGATAAATAACGTATTTGTCTGAATCAGGATTAATTTCATTTTTGTAAAAACATTATTTTAGAACAAATTTCAATACCATAAAAAAATATGGGCATCTGGGGGCATCCCATCGTAGATCTCTACCACACTACCTGTTCGCCCACGAATAACCCGACTCGCCGCCCATTGATCCAAAATCTTATAGGTATTTGGTAAGATACCCCCCTGTTTGGCTTTGTCAGGATCATGGACCACAAGGCATTGTCGAAGGCCCCAGATATATCTAAGAGTGTGACTTGAACATAGTTTTGCTCGGTACTCGTAACTCGGTCCAGTACTGCATTCAATGCCGTGACCGTCTACTTTCCACGACCAAAACCGTGCTGCGAAAATAATATGTTGTCCTGTAAGCTGGGAGTGCTAGCTTATCAGACGTTCCAAAATCTTGCCTAGAATAGGCAGCAAAGTTATCGGTCTATACGCCTTGGGATCCTTCCAGACGTCCGGAAATACACCTTCAGCCAGACATGCGGAGTACATCAGGAGCATTTCAGCTTCACTAGCTCTTCATGCATGCCTGACTATCTTGGCCGTTATTCCGTCCAGACCTGGAGCAGTGTTAGGCAGAGCCTTAATGATCCGCTCCAGGGTCGTATGGCTGGGAGGTTGCGATATTTGCCCACTAGGAGAGCATGTTGCAGCTATCCTGACAGCTCAGTGATAACTGGTGTCCTCACTGGGGTCGTCATCCGGACAGAGTGTCTTGACTAGTCCGGTCATAGTTGCCTTTGCCGTGGTGGTATGACTGATTTGCAATCCGCGCTTTTATTCTCAGTGTTGCTACAGCGACCGCAAACAACTTCACTCGACCTGCAAAACTTCTCTGGATGCCCATACTGCTGGCATTTGCTGCAGCACGTGACCTTAATGAAGTCCGTGACTTCCACCACCTTTTTTTTTTTTTTTTACGTGAGGAAATCCGTTACGGATACCCGCCCGATTGGGGACTCGGACGCGGTTATGTGGGACTCCGGACCGGCAGATATTAGGCCGGCCGTTTACCCACTAAAACCTCACGGTGCTCCTCCTCCACCACCACTGGCCAGGGCTACGGGAACTACAATCTTCCATGACCCTGGCGGCGGGAGCCTGCTAGGCACGTCGCGGAGTGGTCGAGGGTGGTGGAAAACACCCCCGACGGCCTGCTCGGAGTAGCGCGCGGGAGCATCCAGCGCGCGCCTACTCGGGCCAGGTGAGTAGGCGATCAGCTTCCCCAAGCTGACCGCCCTCTGGCCGATTAGGGCGGAAGGCGGCGGTCGTGTGCCGCCCTCGGGCGACCCGGTCGTTTGCGACCCGACACAGGTACCTCCCGAAGCAACCGTGCCCCGAGAGTACCTGTGTGGTGCGGAAGGTTAGGACGCCGTGACGCCGCGCCAACCATTGGCGGAACACTGGACGAACTGCCTCGATCGTCAACCGGCCGGCAGATGGAGTTGCCAGCCGGGATTCCCACACCTCTAATGCGGCCACCCGCTCCTCCTCTACGCGTGCTGGCTCAGCCGGGTCCCCGGCCACCAAGCCCCGACGCCGGCAATAGACCGACGCCAGAGCAATGGCATCCAGATCCCACGGCAGGACTCCGGCCAGCACGCATGCCACCTCACCGGAGATGGTCCGGTACCCCCGTATCGCCCGAATGGCCATCACCCTCTGCGCCCGTCGCAGCAGGGTGACATTCTGCCTGTCCAAGGCGTCCGCCCATACGGGGGCACCGTAGAGGGCCATCGACCGGACCACTCCGGTGTACAGCCGACGGCTCGAGGCGCTCGGCCCACTTAGGAGGGAGTAAACCTACTGCTATCTTGCTCCGTTCTCCACTTTCCGTCCAATTTAAGATTTTACTAGTAAAATTTTGTGGTTTATAGTCCTTTAAGTTGTTTGATTGTATGATACTTACTGAACACGAGTATTTCCAATTACCCGGCCGTTAGTAATACAATGTTGAGCGACGACAAATTTTAAAATGTCCCGTACAATATATATGTCATTCTAAGGGATATAGTTGTAGTTGATGCATTTGTTACGAACACATTTAGTAAAGCATATAAATGTTTTAATTATTACAATAAATATTGAAGGAGGAAAAACAATGGCTTAGGTTTTGTCAACTGGGAAAACGCCGCATGTTATGAATACGTCTACCGATACTGTCAATAGCTCTTAGAGCCTTTGACAACCGTTAAAAGGTACTCTTATAAACATGTAGGTATATATAGAACAATATATATTTTATTGTTAATAAACAAATAAGGTAAATATAAAACTAGAAAAGTCAACACAAGATTGGACTTATCTCTAGGAGAGATCTCTTCCAGCCAACCTGTGCTGGAAGTGGGTAGAACAGTATAAAAAGCGGGAATCAATACTGCGCAAAAAAAAGGAATTTTTAGTATTTAAAATCAATTTTAAATCAAATTTTAATATGTACAAACTGCATTCATATATTTTATTTACATAGATTAAAAAGAGAATAAAGAACCTTAGGCTTAAGCTTAGAGCAAACTTTTTGCTTCTTGCTTTCATTCTAACTTAACGTAATTAGTATTAACTTACGGTGTATTAATTCGTGTATAAGGTTAAACGTCAATAAAAGCGCTACCTAACGTCTCTAGTGGCGGATGTTGGAAACTACAAGGATTTGTATTTGTAATTATTTAGTTTTGGAGCGTTCAATATAATTCTTTACATATATTTATATTGCACACAAGCGCAAAGGCATAAAACACCGTAATTTGTAAATAAAGAGAGGGGTTATGAGAAAAAATTAAAAGATCAAAGAGTGTATACAGACAGAACCCATTATAACGCTACGAGTACAAAAATTTCAAATATTATAATAGCAATGAAACACCTTGTTGTGACTGAGTTACAATCAAAGAATAACCAAACTATCTTCCGTTTCAAACAATTTTGACGTATTCAAAAGGGGGCACAGTACAAAAAACACATGATTACATCTTACACCGTGATTTGCAATCATAGATCTTAAAATATTAAAATAGGAGATAAATCAGCTTGCTCTTACGGCTAGCTATCCTTTCTCCTAACGGATCAAATATCTGTCTGACAGAATCCATGGCCCGATTCCCGATGTGACCCAGTCTTTACACCCGTCTCAGTTCGGTTATATAACGAATAATGTCTTTGTTTGAATCCATTTTACAAGATTTCGCTTATTTTTGTTTGTATTTTTGGAGAGACGCTATGTTAGTGTCTTGAAACTACCAATATTTATACTAACTGCTTTATTTTTAAGTTTCTTATCATATAGAAAGGGTGAAATATTAAAAATAAGCTAAATAAGCTTGTTCGTCAAAAGAAAATTATAACATCCTCTATTTTTAAATCTTCAAAACATATATATATATATATATATATATATATATATATATATATATATGTAAAAGACATATTTAGAAAACGTATAAAAATTTGAACCTGGCAGAGTTTGAACCCGCGCCTCTTCCTGCTCGTTCAAAATCCGCTGCGTTAAGGATTTTATACACGTTTTCTAAATATATGTACTTTCAATTTCCTAAGTGTGCGAATAACATTTTTAAAAATGTTAAAAATATATATATGTATATATGTTTTTAACAACCTATTCTACTCTTATTGCCAATAACGTGCTTTAAAAAAGGTCATTACGATAACAAAAGAGATTAGGAACAAGTGTAAAATCACAGATCATAATCAGTTATAAGTATGAGTGATAGAGTCCACAGTACCACGCTGAATCCATATGCAACCTACCCAGCCTTTTGGAGGTTTCACTCAAAGTCACCAACTCAGCTACTTTGTTGCCTTATTAATTTAAGCAGCTGTTCAATGGCACATGAAAGCATTACTATTTAGTGTAGTATAAGTAATCTGTAAATACAATTAACATAAAAGTGAAAACATGCGTGTGTACAATTATACTTACATATGTGATAACTTTGATGGCCAACTGGATGTGTTATCGCAGGTTGGACAATTAAGAAGCGGCACTTTAAAATTAGGCGACAAACTTACAAGAAACATGTTAATGGCAAATGGGCGGAAGGTGGAGAGTTCTGTTCATTTAATATAATGTATAAAGATGATTTATTGTTGTATATAGCATTTTTAACCTAAAAACTTCAAACAGTCATTGTCTTGTAATAATCCTGAAAGATTTAAGGACAGCGTCGATCTAACGTTTTAAACATAAAATATCAGTAGGGTTATTAATTCAATATACAATACGCTATGCCTATGGGTACATAAGCGAAGATTATTTTCAAAAAATAATTTCTATAAATTTACTGACAAACCTTTATGTAGTGCTGTTTCCCAGTTTGGTAATGGTCCAAATACAGTTTCTGCTGGAATCTTTCTTCGTATTTAAACTGTGTTTCCATTGTATCGTGGAACAAAATGAGAATCTACTTAGGCAGTATATGGAAAACCGAGTACATTAAACAAAGTTTATTAATAAGTCCACCCATCATAAAATTATTAGCAAATACTGAAGATGAATCCCTAAATCCAATTTACGAAAATTGGAAAAATTACAACTCACACAAAATTTAAATTTGGCATAGCAATGCGTGGTATAATCTCACTTTTCATGTACACCAAATGATGCTGAACCTATTGGACCCGAGGGAGAGATCAATAACCGGCAACGACCCGGTTCGAAGATCCTTAGCCTGATTGTCCAGTTTGCTTAATACTACTGTATCCAATGGTAGTATTGCGACAAGTGTATCGTTTTGTATGCACAAGATTTGTTGACTTGCTGTCGTGGGACAGTTGCACGTGTGACCAAATGATTATTGGTCTCAAAAAGAGGTATGAGTTCAATTGAAGAAACACTTATATTTATGTCCTCATTACTAGACTTATGATATAAAACTGAAGCTATTTTTAATAAGGTCATCTGCATTCATGCATCTGCATATATACAGTATACATACTGTTGTTCGAATCCAATGATTACTGTGGGCGTGGTACATTTGGTACTAAAAATACAGTTTATCAATTCATACTATAGCGAAACGACCTCCCAATTTTCAGCAAAGTTAATTACAAAATCCAAAACATGCATATGCATACAAAGCTGCATAAGTACAAAACAAAAGTAGGATCACGTGATTTCATTTAATAAAAACATACAAGTAGTAGATTATAGCAAATATTGCTATGCTATTTGCAAGAAGTTTTTGTTTATTTCACATATTTTAATTTAAAATGTTTTAATGGTCATATTACTAAAATTGTCCGTCCTAACATACTATGACTAAATGGGAAAGAAAATAATAAGTATCTACATATTCTCCACACAGAGACGTGTTTCTAGGTCCTCATAATTTTGTTCAAATCCTACAGTCATTTGAGGGAATCAATAGCAGGCGGTGACCCGAGCATATATCCTTGGCCTGGATCGTTGTATTAAGCTTAGAAATAATACGGGCATTTTCAGGTATATATATATTTACCAAATCAAAAACTTTAGGCATTAACAATATAACTGTAATGAGACATTAATTCATCATGAAAATCAGATTATTACTTCTATTGTTAGACATATTATTTTGGAAAACAAATGCAATTAAAGCTTATTGTAAAAACAATATATACTTTTGCTTAATAGAAACTTAGTTATTTGTAACAATTAAAAAGTAAAATATCATAAAATAAAGCAAATATGAAAGAAATGTAGAAATAAACATGTTTTAATTGCCAAAAAATAAGTATGTTTCGTTATAAATACAAAAACAGTACATTAGTTTTAAATTATACATATATGTAGGTAGGTATTTAAAGGAAATAGTTAGCACTTTATTCATCTGTCTCATATCATAATTGAGTCTGGGCATTGCGTATTCAACTGTGCAAGCTCAAAGCTAGTTATCAAGGTTACATAATATGCTTATCAAGACATCTGTTCTCCACTTTCGCCTAACTCCAAGCAAGACTTGACTTGCAGAAATCCTTAGCTCTATGTCTTCTTATTCTTACTGGAACGATTGTTTTTTTTTTTTTTTATTATTATAATTCCCCCGAATGGGAATGGAATCTGATCGTTAACCGCGTTAACAGCGAGACACTGTCTTAACGCGCCACGATGACCACAATGTATTTGTTTATTTGTAAAATACCGTTTCCTTGGATACGTTTTAATAATCCGTAAATAACAAAAATAATTACATCGCAACATTCTAGGTGATAACAAAAATTAAGTTCTGACTCGAGTGTATTCTGTGGTTTGCCTGTTTGCTGGACTGGCCGGATGTAACTTTAATTAAAGAATGTTTTAATTACGTGTCATAAACATTGACACGTCTGTAATATATTATGACCTATTCACTGTATTTAACTAACTTTATTAGATAAGCTGTTGACATGAGACTCAAATAAAGATTTTATGCAAATTCGTTGCTCTATATCTCGTCAATTTATACTTCATAATCTTCATATGCTTCGTACTTAACTTGAGTAAAATTTAGTATGTAACGTTACAGGTGGTATTTAACTCATATTCGAAACTCAGGTCAAAGTTGCCAATTTTGAAATGCTTATTTTTTATACATTATTTTTCAAGTCATATAGCAAATCAACACCTCCTATATAACTTATTTGTTTGTTAATTATCCATGTAATATAACGAGTGGACAAATTGTCGTGTGTCTCTCTTAAAGCAATTATTTATTGAAAACCTGTATGGGCGATTTGTAAACAAATTGGTGAAATGCAGTTACGCTATTTTACGTCGGAGGTGTCGAAGTTTAATTCAATCATGTGGCTTTCATATGTTTTTCACTAACTACATAGATGATTAATATAATAGTTAGCCACGATTACCTACGCGCTGCGGCCGTATGGTGGCGACGCGTCAGTTTATGCAGTGCAGGCGCTTTTGCTCCGTACAGCGCCCGGCCCTGGTATTGCTCACGAAGGCCTACAGATCTGTCAGTACCGCAGCGTTACCTGTGCTTGCGGCAACTCTACCTGCGGATCTGGGAGGTCGTTCACTTGCGCCAGGACGAATCGCGCAGGAATGCTCCGGATCTGTGGCAAGCGAGGGCGCAGCTCGCGGAGAAAATTGCCTTGTTTAGGGAGGTCATTGCTCAGTGGCAGGTAAGGTGGAGCTCGAGTGCGAACCCAGGGAGGAGCTGTGCTTTCTTTCCGACGGTCACGGATCGGTTGTCACATGTGTGGGTTGAACCGGACTATGTTGTGTCACAGATGCTAACTGGTCATGGTCATTTTAGGCACCGCCTTCATAAGATGCGGCTTAGTGACACTGCTGAATGTTTTTGCGGCGGCGGCTTGGCGAGGCCGCGACCACATTCTGTGGGAGTGTACTTTTATATATGCGCAGACGAGCGCGAGAAGAAATGCTTGCTGATTGGACTAGAGCGGAGTCTGGTTCCGTGTATTTTCGGCGAACTAGTGACAAGTGCAGAAGGATTCCGGCGACTGAAGGCATTTCGCGCATAAATGGAACCGTAAGAGGAAAGATCTCGAAATCTGATCATGGACTGCTCGGACGCGAGTGACGGCTTTGAGTCAAGCCCCAGAAGGGGAGAATTGACACAATGGGACAGGATGTAGATATGTAGGAGTCAGAACCGCACCGGGAAGGCTAACGTTAAGAACAAGCGTACCGTGCGGTCTCAGTGATTCGGTCCGTATGCCCAAAGGGCCGGTAGGACCATGGGTTGGTGGTAAGGATTGTCCCTATCTAAAAAAAAAAAAAAAAAAAATTCAGGTGCACATGACGGGCCACTCGCCAATTATTATAGCGTCAACATACCTATCACCATCAAAAATCTGTAAAGAGTGATATGAAAATATTGTTAAGCTTGGGGAGACTCCGTCATTCTGGCAGGAGAATCTCAATTGCAAACATACAAAGATTGGAATAGTCGACGTAGACGCGACGCGAGGGTCACATTAGACGCAATTTCGAACTTACATCGTTCACTTCGAAATCGTCGCCACCCTAACGCCAACTCGTTACAGGCCCCGTGGCTGACACGACACGCTCGATATAGCCATCCTGCAGGGCGTCTCCCTCAGGGTGTTCTATCAGAAACGCATTCAGAAGCAACTCAGACCACAGGCCGGTGGTCAGGAAACTAGGAGCCGGCTTGTGCCCCCGTCACTGTAAAATCACGGTAACGGACTGGAAACGGCTCGAAGATCGTCTGGGAAAATAGACCCACAACCAACAGGCGACACGACACCCGACACTTTTGACTCGGTAGAAGCAGCTTAGGCGGCCATTATCGAACTTAATGTCAATATATGTCAGGCTCTCGACGAATGCTCGAGGGGAAGTACCGAAGGGCGCCTCGCGATCCCGAGGGATTTTAGGGACCCGATTAGACGCAAAAACGCTGCGCAAAAGGGCACACGACGCATATCCCACGCAAGACAATAAAAAACGCAAACTCTGGCTCTCACGAGACGGGTCCGGCACCTGAATCGCGGAGCTCAGAGAGTCTTCGTGGAACAACCGACTCGCGATCCTCGCCACGCATCGCCGTATTGACGCTGGCGAGATCCTTCAAAAACGACACGATTGCAACGATGCCCCCACTATCGCGCCTGGACGGATCAATAGCCTCCGACGATACTGAAAAGACCGAATGCCTCGCGGATAATTTAGCACAGTGTGCTCCGTCGAACCAACCCTGGTGATCCAAAACACGTCGCCGCGGTGGACGCAGAGGTTAAAGCGTGGTCATCGACACCACCGACCAGTGGCAGAACCGATACGCCCCACCTCACCGAAGAGGTCCGCGACATCACAAACGCTTCAAGAAACAGGACACGACCGCGTTTCAAACAAGGTCCTGAAAATCCTTCCGACACGTTAGCCTCACCTTTACAGTCGTCGTATTCAACACCCTACTTCGAAGGGTGTTGTTTTCCAGATCAGTGGAAAGAGGCGATAGTAATAGGTATCCCAAGCCAGGGGCAAAACTCGCGCAACGTCCCGTCGCTATCGCCCAATCAGCTTACTAAGCTCAGTGGGCAAAATCTACGAGAGAATAGTACTCTCTAGACTCAAGGCCGTCGTTGAGGCCAAAGACATAATTCCGAAGGAGCAGTTTGGCTTTCGAGCCAAGCACTCTAGTGTTCATCAAGTGCACCGCCTCACGGAGCACACACATATTAGGACTGTCCTGCACGTCGCATATCCCTCACAGAATTTCTTAGCTTCCATAATATATTCTTAGATATCGCGAAAGCATTCGACAAAGTCTGGCACAACGGCTTGATAGTCAAGCACATACGCATAGGTGTCCCAGACAGGCTCACTCACATCGTCAGAGCCTTCTTATCGAATCGCTTTTTTAGATACCGGGTCGAAGGAACCCTCTCTAGTAGACGTCCCCTCAGGGCGGGAGTCCCTCAAGGCTCCGTCCTGTCCCCGCTTCTGTACAACTTGTACACACATGACATACCTAAGGCTCCACTCACCCACTTAGCCCTGTTCGCGGACGATACCGCAATCTATGCGTCAGCGCATAATTCAATTCATATAGCCGAACGCCTTCAGATCGCCGTCGATAGGATAGGCGCTTGGCTACTCAAATGGCGCATAGAAGTCAACCCAGACAAGAGTACCGCAGTATTCTTCCCCCTTCGCCGAACGGACGACATACCCAATGTCCGTCTGCTAGGCAAAGTCATTCCACAGGCCTCCAGTGCCAAATACCTAGGTGTCACACTAGACAGCAAGCCCAATTTCAAAGAGCACCTACGTAAAGTCCGACAAAAGGCAAACTATGTACTAAGTCGCCTCTACCCACTGATCTGTACGAAATCGAAAATGTCGCTACGGAACAAAATTCGCCTGTACACGACGTGTGTCAGGCCAATTTTCACGTACGCCAGCGTCGCGTTCGCCCACACCGACTTGCACCGGTTGCAAATTTTACAAAATAGATTCATACGCATGGCCACGGGCGCACCCTGGTACATGCGTAATATTGATTTACACCGGGACGTCCGTTTAGACTCGATCCAAGAGCACTGCAGGAAACTGTCTAGTAGCTACTTCGAAAGAGCTTCTACTCATCCGAACCCTTTAATAGTATAAGCCAGCGATTACTCGCTTCCGATAAAGAAGGTCTACCGTAGACCACGAAACGTCTTATATGACGCAGCTGACCGCATAACTGTAGCCAACAACGCCGAGTATGTAGGTAGGGCTACACACAAACGCAAACATACAAGATACACACACCGTCCCCGCCGGTGGAGACGAGGTCCCAGCTTTACTGCAGCCCAAGCGCGCCTAGGCGCGGGAGGGCGCAAAAACTAAACTTCCAAAAGGGCATCAAACGCCCTACCCAGTAGGCTGAGCTCGGCTCGAGCGAAGCAAGCCCTCCACTACAAACGAAGTACGCAAGCCGAGGATCGTGTCTCACAGGAGACGCCCTTGCCACTTCGTGATCTCATTAGCTGGCACCTTCCAAGGTGGTCAAGCCAAGGTCAGAGCTCGTCTAGCTCGGCCTCCCACAAAGCCCGCGAGACGCTGTAGAGGCCACTATGGCCAACAGCATACTAAACAACACAAAAAAAAAAAAAATGTAGAAAACATTAGAATCTACCTTGCTATATTGCTAAAAATGGTTTTTGTTTAGAACATTTGAATTAAATAAATTTACTTAATCCAAAATCATTTTCCAATAAACGACTGTCAAAAAAACACAATTTTCATTTTAACATACTGTTATTTATTCGTTGCGACTTTTGAAAATGTTTCTTCTATAATATTTATAAAATATTTTTAAAAGTTTAAGAGTGTTCGAGGTAACTGGGTAAGTAAACAAGGTATACATATAATATTGAAGTATTGCCATATTGATAGCAAGATCAAATAATTGAATGCATAAATTGTATAACTTTTAATAAAGCAGCTAAATTTTTACTTATTTATCTTGACTAATGTTTAATTTGCGAATGTATCCTATTTGAAAAATGCGCAAAGCTTGTATAAGAAAATAAAGTAGTTTTTTTACTATTTTCCGTGCCACCTTTTAGGTTTCTTGACCTTTTAAACCTTCCTTTGATTTCTACAAATATTTTATAACAAAAATTTGCCAAATCAGCCTAGCCGTTCTCGAAATTTAGCGAGACAAACAAACATCTCTTATTTTTTTTTATATAGAATATGGTAGACGTATAGATAGATAGATCTACATACTTACTGTGTCCACATTTCCGACACACAACTAAAGTACCTTGCGAAGTCACGTTTAGTCCAAAAATCAGGCTTTCATATACCGCTAGGAGTTATTTCACATGCTTAATGGTAGAAAAATATATTAGATACAATCAAATATGATTCATGTTTCATTTACATTTAGAGTGCATTTTACAATGCAGTTTCTGGTATAAACTTCTGCACAGTGCGCTTTTAAATGAACATGTCCAAAAGTATAAATGTTTTTGATGAAACATGACTGACGATAACAAAACTAGGTCTTAAAGAGATTTATTTCCAGCAGATGACATTAACCAACCAAATTCAAACACATTTTATCAATTTATTTTTGTTAATATTTAAATATATAAAAAAATATATCTTTATTATTAGTAATATTTTGTAATTAGAGAGTATTTTAGATAATATATATATTTTGTTATATCCTACTAATATTATAAACGCGAAAGTTTGTAAGGATATTTGTTACTCTGTCACGTAAGAACTACTTTGCCTTTCCGTTTCGCGAGTGGTCAATAATAATTATAAGCTTTATTTATTTGCAAGAAAGTTGGTTTTAACATGACATGCATTTCTGATAATGTATGTTATCCTAGTAAAAGCATCAAAATTTCAACGTGACCATAGTAATAATAGATAGGAGCGGAGCTATTGTTATTTATTTATTTATTGACTGACCGCAGCGTGCAAGGTAAATGAACCATACGTAATGTAAAATTAAGTGACACACTTAAAAAGAACACGTTTAAAGATTATTTGATTTGCAAATGTTATTTGTCAACGATTACAGGATTAATAATTATATTTCTGCCTTAAATATTTTTATTTATCCAACCAATTTCATCTATACAGAAAATGCACATACACATAAACAAACCACCTGTTAAGATATATTCATATTTTAATTATATTCTTAAGATTAATAAATAATACATTTGCTAAATTGTTTGTCAATCATTTATTAAAGTGCCTATCTATGTACTTTCCTGAAATCAGGTAACACTTTCAATATTTTTTTAGTTATATCCTAAATCCAACATTTCATACAGTACTAACTTAATTGTCTTTCTTTGTAGTACATTTTGGAAACGATTAATTAATAAGTTTTAAATATCCTTTGCTTAAATTTTCTTCTTAAGTCCCCTATTAGTAATAAGTAGATTACACACTAAGTAAGTTAGTAGCCACGTAGGAGTCACGTTTAATCCAAAACATAGACTATCGGGCCTGCATATACCTTGAAGAGTAATTTATACCTCCTTTACTCCATAAACGTATAAACAGAAGGGGCAGATCAAATATGATTCACATTCAGTTTATTTAGAATACATTTTCAAATGCCAGTTTTTATTGATACGCATACAGTGCTGAAGGCACTTTATGAAGAACTGCGATATGTAGCTGATCATTCATGAGTTCCTGCTGCTGATGTTTTTGATTAAACGTGACTGACGAGTTGACGATGTCCCAAGTTACGATTAAACAATTTTTACGTTTTTTTTTTGTGTCAAATAGTTCAAATAAAAATAAATTTTGCAAAACGTTTTGGGTAAACAAATATTTAAACAAACTAAAAGATTTATAACTACTAAAACTAATTAAAACTTAATACATTTCAGAAAAATGACAATTGATTTTAAGCACGCCACGCATAACTTTCGTCAATCATTTTATTCTCATATTAATTTTTATATATACTATACGATAAGTTAAAACGTTTAGCTATAATAACGTTTTATTTAGGTATGATGTATGATGTTTTGTTTTTTTTTCATCGATTCAAATGACAGATCAGCTCTTTATTCCCGATATGAAAGATAATGCCTGAAACGGGTTCTCGAAATAAATCCAAAAGTTTGTATTAACCTTATAACCTTTTTATAGTAATGATTAGAATTTATTGATAATATTTATTTTGAAACTCTAAATCAATAAATAACATATGAGCTACACTATTTACGATTGATTCTCGTCAAGTGTCTTTTTACTTAAGGTTCTCTTTTGTTCTTCGGATAAGAGGCGGTTTTCCCAGACCTTTGAATTATTAACTCAGCTCAGCCAGCTATTCTATTGTATGGAAGGAAGAGTAGTAAGTGTTAGTAGACTCGGTCACATGCATCTAATAATGCGAGACTAGGAGTGCATATGTTTCATGGATGCCACTGATATACAAGGAAATATGAAATGCCCTATTCTCTTTTACTCCTATGCTATCCTGTATTTTATATTTCAGTTGCTCTTTAGAGAGATGCATCGAAATTGCCTAAAATCAATTTTGATCTTTATTCATCCCGTATAAATTTTGCCTTTGGATTGACGAGGGTCTTAAATACTATAGAACAGTGATTTCGTATATGGGATTATACGTTTTAGCTGTCTCACAGTATATGTTGTCCTAGCATTGCAGCCAAATGTTGTATGATATACATATAGGATATGGGTAAATCTACATATTTTTTGAACGGTTTTTAAGAGGCGCAGGTACAAATACCGCTGCGTTCAAATTTTTATACGTTTTCTAAATATGGCTTTTTATTGTAATACAGTTTCATTACAATAACTGGATTCAATCAACGCAATTAAATTGACCAATACGGGAATGCATCCCTTTTTTTATTCTTATAACGATTGCTGCATATTAATTGTTATTTTAGACCATCTGGCGTTGTATCTTTAATTAACGTGCGTTTTTTTTTTATTTTAAACGAAAATTTGTAGTCTTTGTCACTTTGCATAATTCCTTATATTATTAAAAAAATATGGATACGTTTGATTGCTAGTTCCACTTATGCATACATTATTTGTAGAAAAAGAAGGAAATTTTATTAAATTGATTGCTTTTGTTAAATTATAATGCAGTGCTTATAACATTTTAAGTTAATTGAGAGAAGCCTAATAACATAGACAGTCTAACTATTTTTTTTACATTTTAAAATTTTGTTGAACATGCAACCATTATTCGTTTCATGTAATTACTATTTTAATTACGTTTTTATTAAGTTGATTTTAGAACAACATACAATAATCAACGTGCAATAAATAACGTTTGACTAACTGCTTGCTTTTTTATATGACTTATACTTATATATTCTGTAACAATAAAGCGACGTTTATTAAGCAGTAAGTTTAAATATTATTTATACACGAGTAATAAGATTTTATATTGTAAGTTTATTTAGGTATATGTCGGATAAGTTTAAAATATTATTACCATAAAGACTTATAATTAGAACATATAAATATGTAAATGTCCACTGTACAAACCTATTTCAGGACCCATATACTTCGTATGAATGTACCAAGACGTCCAAATACTGCATGAGGCAACATAGCCCCAGCCCCAAGCCCCGATCGGCACACTAAAAGAGATGAGGAAAAACAGATCCTATTAACTCACGTAGAGAGGAGGTCAATACCAATATTTTAAGTCACCAATTTTATAAATATTTAGGATCTCGATATGCATATTAAAATTAAACTAATAATAGATTTTAATTTGAAACTAAACAAATTTAAATATAATAAATAATTTAAATGAATTAAGTATGTATTTAAAATCATTTTAATGAATAACTAAATGACATTGCATAAGAGTCTGTACCACATTGGACGCCAAATTAAGTGTAAAAGCATAAAGCTGAAAAGACACTCTGTTCTCCGCTTTCTTCCCGAATTTAAGACGCGTTCATCAGGTCATAGACATGATGAGTGATAATTTTTAATATTTTGAATAAATCCAATATTCACAAATCTAATACCAACAATATACAAATAGATTATACAAAGTTGTAAGGTACCCTAAACATTTAAGAAAATGTAAAAAGTACAACAAAAGTTATTACTTAATAAAGAATATTAAATTTAATACATTTAAATTATCAACATTCAATTGCAACGAAACAAAAAAGAATGAGAATACATTGAACCTAATTAATAAAGGAAATTCATACCTTTCCAAAGCGTCTCCATATTTTGTCTTCTGTGCACATTCTTATAGCATATGCATTCCTGGTTACGGCTGTAATGAAAACACGTGACTGGAAATTAGGCTAATACTACATACATACAACCAATGTAACGCGATACTTACATGTTTTCTATGCATAGATACGAAGGTGTTATTTTATAAAATATTTTCATAATAATATAAAATCTAATTTGAAATTCGCTGTCTTTAAATAGTGATATAGTAATAGATAATGTTTTAAACCCCATATGAATGGTGCGTCGCCAATCAGGTCTGAGACGCGCTCGCACCTTCCAAGAGTCAGCTGGTTTTTTGCTAATCAAAAATACCTTTGTCTGTCCAAGAATTCAGCTTGTTTTTGCTATTAAAATATCTTATTGTATCCCTCATTACGGCAGCAAAATAATTAGAAAATAAAGTTGGAGCCAAAATGCAACCTTGCTTTACACCACTGGTGTTCTTAGAATTGGTCATCATGGTGTCATGAAACTGACGTATCAAGTTTAACAGCTTCACTGGACGACTAGCCTTTTTAAGCACAATCCAAAAGGCCTTACATAGTTCCCAGTCAAAGGCTTTCTCTAGGTTGACAAAACACATGCATAACAGACGATATTGTTCCAGGCTTTTTTTTTGGATTTGTCTCTCATTGCCACCAGCCAGCCACATTGTGTTTCAGGGAGAATGGTTTTGGCATATTTTGACAGTCGAATACCAATAACTTAAGCCAAAATCTGGCCAGCTGCTGAGAGATCCGTCTGTAAAAATGAAAAGATAAAATTAAACAAAAGAGCAAGCAAGCAGAGAGAGATATTTATTAATTTTTTTTATCAATTTTGTAAGTCCCATTTCCTCTGAATTTGTTATTTCGGAAACACGTGCACGTTGTTGGAATGTACCAAGACATCAAAACAATATAGGAGGTCGTTTTCTAAAGCACTTGTTGTCAGACAATCCCATGGCTCCACCTACTAAATGACTGAAAGAATCAGCGAATAATTCCTATGTGTAAGACAAAGATATGAGAAAATTCAATATTCATTGATATGTATTAGTATAGTATACGAGAACAATAAGCCATAGTTTTTAAGCTAAGGTCAATATAATATTATTTGATAATATTAATTAAAATATATAATATTATTTGTATTTGTTTATTTCTCCCTGCCTGTTACTAGCTGCCATCTTACTTATTACTTTTTTCTACATATATTAAAAATGTAAAAACATCTCGAATTAACATATGTACTCGTATAAAGAAATTAATTAAGACTTACAATTTAAAATATAATATTATAATTTATGAGTTCAATCAAATATATTTAAATTAGCGACATCTATTGCAAATACGCAGATCTACATGGTGGTGTAGATAAAATATACGATAGATAGCACCACATCATAATTACAGTGTACCACGTAGGACGCCACAATGTTCTTTATTTTTAATTCATTAAAATTTTAATTAGATTTTAATAAATCCAGCCTGTTTATATTTTATAAAATTGTTAAAATTCGAACGAAAGATAACACACGTCATTCGTTTTGTTGATCGTGTATTATCTTTTAAAAAATATTATCGTTATTTTTAAACGTACCTAATGAAAAAGAATTAAGCTGAAAAAAATGTTTTATGTTTTGTGTAATATATTTTGTAATTTCTTTCTTTTTATTATTGTATAAAGTGTTTCTTAGACCAATCATGCAAAATTCAATTAAGTCTAAATTAATAAACACTTTATTTTGTATGTAGACCCACCCATTTTCGATTGCGCCGAAGCAAAGAGAGAGCGAGTAGGGAAATACAGAAAAGCTACTGATCAAAAGAGACACATAGTCCAAAGCTTGATCTTTATTTTGTTAATATGCACATCCTTATCACGTATGCAATCCTGGTACTGTTGTTCTGAAAACACGTGACTGAAATTTAGTTTAACTTACTAACTAGGTGAGAGCCATACTAATTTATGTATATACAAACAACATTATACATACTTCCTCTCTGTATATATTAATAAATACTATGATCATTTTTGTAAAGAACGAGATGTTTTATAAATAAAACTAAATAAAGAATTATATTATATACATTATAAAGCTTTGATGAGTTTTTATGACAAACTTGAATATATGTAAAACTTGAATAAGTTTATTTAATCCGATTAAATAAAGCGATTAGCAAAGTAATATTAATAAAAACTTAATAATGCCATAATTAGTCGCTATTTAGACCCGATCCACATTCGATCCACATGTTGTTCGAACTCAGTCTCGTTCCAGTGAAATATAAACAAACAAGAAACAATTAATATATTCATAATAAGTCAAGTTCCGATCAGGACACACTCCAGCGACGATCGACGATTTATTTATGATTTTAAAATAAAATAAACACTAAAACATATGTTAAGGGACGCTTACTACAATACAATAGTCAAAATTGCATTTAAATCGACACAGCCGTTTCTGACATTAGCGTGCAAAAACAAACAGAAACACAGATAAACAGAAAAGAAAATTTAAAATTGTTGTTTTGGGTTCTATTTCTATTACATTGATAAATGCCCCCAATAATATTTTTTTCGTATATCTTCCATGTACAGATCAGTTAACTTTTTAATTATATGTATAGAATACCAGAAAAATATATGCGACTTTAGACTGAACTTGGAACTGAATCGTGAATAGTGTCAGATTGTATAATGTGAAAACAAGAAAATATTATTAGATCGATCGTTCTCAGTCCGAACTGATATCACACACACTGTAATGTGGATCGAGCCTTAAACTACACATTCATGTTTTAATTACGGTACTCTCACTTTTATATAATTATACAAGCATCAATGAATTTAATTATAGTACATTAGTTTTAATTAAATTTATAGAAAAGTAAAATCATTTATGCTTTACAAGTCTGTTACCGTGTTGTCCTTCGTTTAGAAAAATCTTTAGAAAAAAAGTAAGTCATCATTTGTATTGTTGATATTGTCGTGGCACAGTAGTCTTAGAGTATGACAGGGCAAATAATTTCGGATATAAATTTATCTCGGAGTAATGCCGATATTTTGAACACACTTTATTTATGTTTAGTTACAACAACAGTTATTTATAAGTGAAAAATTGGGACCAGATTAATATGGCTCTAAATCTTTTACATATCTATATTTTACATATATATCAAAATGTACAATTACTTTTTCACTTCTCTTAAACATTTAAGGTGACTCGATTACCCCATAATATATGAGTCGAACACATTGTGTAAGTACCGGTGACCGACCCATTTGAACATACGACTCACTCACGTGCACCGTCCGTGAAGATACCAGGGATTTATAACATGCAAGGTGTAATTCATTTCACTGAAAACCAAATTCACATTGTCTAGCTAGACAAATAACACAGCTATATTATTGATTTACAGTTAGACCTCATGCTAAAAATATGCTTATAATAAATAATCTCATTGCATGCATGAGAAAGAAGCTTACCTGCGCTTATTTAAATCAGCTAAGAATAACCATCCTTTTTAGTTTACCTCTCTTGTCGCGCTACAAGGAACCAAGATTGGTGATTATAGCAACACACCAATACGACCTACAGCTGCTACTTTGATCTTAAGTCCAATTGAGACTTTTTCTGAAAATGTTAGTATGCGCAGAAACTCAAATAACGGTCAGCATTGAAAGAAGGCTTGCACTGCACATCTCCTGGCACTCCTCCTTCTCGCAACATTGAAATATAATGCGTTCAATAAAAACTAAAAGCTTTTGTCGGTCATCCAGTAACTTGGGCGTACAATCAAATATAGTCAGTAAGAGCGATGTCCACAATGCTTCTAGAATAGCCAAACATGATATGAATTTTAATAACCCTCGTTATGGCTCTATATCGGTTAATTTCAGTAATAAGATTTTAGATTTTCGCGATTACTACACATTTTGAAATAAAACTATTTTTAACCGAATTAATCGCGTATATTATTCGAAAATACATTTTAGAGCCCGACGTTTCGAACACTTTAGATTCTACCTGTGACCACAGACTACTGTATATATAGTCTATTACATATCTTTTCGTGTTGCCTTTGATATCTTAACATACTTTAATTAACTTTCTACCACTACCGATAAACTAATATTCGATAAATTTCAATACTCTCGCGACTTCCCTACGATGGTTTGCAAAATGTTAAGTAAAGAGGCCCGGTATCACCATATAAAAATTACTGATAACAAAATGCCATAATGGGTACGCGCGATGGCACAATCAATGTCATAGCATCGAACAGGCTGCGTTATCATGTTGAGTACATAGCAGATCTTCAGGGCTTTCACCCATTGCTCCAGCAAAGTCTCCAGCGGTGGCAAAGCGAAGTGTGGTGGCTCCAAAAAGCTCTCCTAATCAAATAGTGGTCCGACGATGTAAACGATTGGTCAAAAAGTATATCTTTTGATATTGCTTGTTTTGTTAGCCCCTTAGATTATGTATTATTCCTGTAATTGGTTTTTCAATTGTAATACAACTTTTATTTTTTTATATTTACTTGTATTACTTTTTCGTAATTTAAATATTATCGAACTTCCCCACTGAGCCTTAAAGATCGTTTTGAATTTTGGAGGAGTGTCTAACATACTCGATTCCTTCGTTCCGACCGCAATCCTATATTGAAAATTCCTATTCATTTACCGTCACAGCGTGTTCATTATGGAAATTCCTTCCCTTGTATTAATAATATACACTAACTAATAATACTTCTAATGAAGTTATAAAACTACATTTGTTTTTAAAAATCGTTTACAGCTCATTTTTAATCTATTGATTTTGTTGTTGTTCCTACTCCTTAAGGTTGCCTGGAAGGAATCGCTACTTCATTGGTCAGGCCGACTATATACTATACAAGTAGTAGAGTAGAGAGACTTGTACTTTGTTTCTTTCTTTTGTTTTTCTTTTATTTCCGCATGTTTTTATTTATTTTCTGTTATTATTTCTATTTGTGGATGTAACAATAAAGAGTTTTTATTGTTATTATTACTAGTATAAGGTCGAAAATCCATTCCTCCTCCCAAGTGTAGGTAGCTTTATTATTAGTCACGTGTCTTCACCATGAAGTTACTAGGATTGCATAAGCTATGTGGATAGTGTTGATCACGTAACGTCACAGAAATGTTTAGTTTGTAAACAAAAATGAACGTTATCTCCATTAAGTTGAGTATTAAATACCTTGAACAAATAATTTGAGCTTTATTGACAACCAATGAAATAATAGGAAACGTGCGTGTATGAAGGTAATATGTCGCAAAGTTAAAATCTTAAGAAAATTGACTATATAAGAAACTACTAAGCAAAAAATATGACATATTATTGTTCTTTATTTTTTCTGTATAATACATATCAAAAGTGTAGGTATATATTTAATTTTTTATATTGTTTGTCAATCTATTACTCCGTAAATTATGATTATTAAACTATAAGGAGAGCACTAATTGTCTCAATCAAGTTGTATTTGTAATTTTTGAGGTTCTTAGCGTACATGTATATTTTTAATGATAAAGTGAAAGCCACAAGTGCGTTCTTTCAAAATGTACATAGTACATAAGATAATAAATACACTTAAACCGAAAGCTTAACTTAAATATTAACGCCATCTAGGACTTGTCGGTAAACATCACGATAGCAAATTCTCTTACTTTGCTCACTAGGCTAGGCCTCGTTACCAATGCCACCCTCTATCAGCCTTTGACGCAAAACAAAACACGTGGCTTAAAACGCGTAGATGGCTCCACAATCTCATAAAATTTTATTTTTTTACTAAGCTATTAATTCCTTTTATTTAAATTTACCAATCTCTTTTATGTATTTTTGTGTCTATGTGAAATTGGGGAAGGGAAGCTTAACTTACATTTTACAAACAATACAAAAATGTACAGAGCTAAGTTCTTAATGTTCTTCTTAAAATTACGCCGAAGGAAATACAAAATAAAATTTTCTTACATCATATTTTTTTTATTTGCCTTGGTCGAACTTCTTTCGTGGTGCTGGGTACATAATTACGACAGACAAACAACGTTTCTATCTTATTGTTATTAAATATTTATATTTGGTACAGCTTCACGCATATCAAAGAAGGCAGAGGCAAACTAGTATTCAGACACTGTTCTCAACTTTCTGAATTCGAGATTATGTTTGTAACCAAGCAGGTAAATTAAATAAAAATCGAGAATCCAGACGTCCAGACGTCGCGCTGTGCAACGATACTCTCAAATTAGTCAAGATGACCTTAATTATTTATAAAGTTTACTAATATATTAGTGCAACTTCGACACAGCAAGGGAAAAGTGTTAATAGTTATGATCTATATGTACTTCATATATTCATAAGCCATATTAAGTCAAACTAATGGATATCATAATATTAATACGTGAAAGAAAACCTAGCTCGAACGAAAATTAGGAATATGTATAAAGAAAAATCTGACAAATATAATATGCATAAAGCATATTTCTCTATTCTAAGCTTCTCCATTCAATAATAGCCTCACATTGTATATCATAGCTTCGTAACTGGTCCAACTCTAATGTAATCACTTCAAGGATGTCTGGACATATAGAACCATCAAAATCTTCGACTTCATCATAATATTCAACGGAACTGAACTGATAATCACTCCGTCTTTGTTTTGTTACATTAACAACATTTTGACTTATAACACCTAATTTATTGCTAATATTTTCGTCTTTTGTATCAGTATTTGATATATCCAACCTTCTAGCTTTAATTTCTGTTCTATTAACATTTAAATTTTTATGAAAAATACTACTAACATTTCTTTCACATTTAGTTTTATATAATTTTTTCTTGTTAGCAGGAAGAGCATCTCCCGATACAAAATCAACTAACGCCGCGTCATTTTTCAGTGTCTCTCTATATTTTTTGGCCTTTTCTTCGAAGGTAGTTTCACAGTTATCAGGAGAAAATACCAAATCTCTTAAATGTGAAACATGCCACTCTTTTTCATCTAAATCTTCCGAAAATCTTCTTTCAAAATTCACTTCACTTTTATTACTTGACATTTTTTCATCCTCATTATTTTCATTATTTACCACAAATTTGATCAATACTAAGTAAAATATGACAGAAATCTTACTATACATTTTAGCAAAAATCAAGTGAGCACGTAGCAAATAGTCAAAATGTAATTTAATTTAAAGTACAAATATTACAAACAATGGCAGTCAGAGCGTGAAACATATCGAGCTAGGTTTTTAATTACAAAATACTATACATTTTATTTTTAAATCGTTTTTTCACGTTAACACTTTATAAACAATTTTTTTTTCATTTTACGTACCAAATTACTTATACTGTTTTTTAAAATGTCATTTGTTACTAGAATTTTCTCTCTATTGTGCTTCCGTAAGCAAATAACAATTTTTAATTAAAAAATCAATCAAATCTTTCTATGACTACCTTAAATTATAAATATTAAATTGAATCGCCCAATGAAAGCGTATATCGCTAGATTATTCAATGAATGAATACAAGTAAATTAAATCAGCACCGCAATAACAACTTAATACTTTTAATAGAAGAAACTCGCCCATCGCCTCTCAGATCGTTATCTATCAACTAACAAATCCATTCATGTCCACCCCTCAAACACTAGAAAATACTTCAATTAGGTATCCCCACGATCAAAACAGCCCAATTACGCGGCGACCCCTTTAATAAACCCTCGTTTGCTCAAAACTGAAATAAAGACAGATAAATAATCACAATTTTCGAGCGCCCTGAAATTAGCATCTCGTTTGAATAAATTGACAGATAATTTGACATCGAGACCCCGTGCAACTTTGACTTTGTACAGCCAAGCTAAAACATCGCTTCAGAAAAACACCCGACTAATAAGCGAACAATAAATAACAGCGGTATAAAGCGCTTCAAAGCGCTGCAAACACTAACAACTTGCTAAGAGATGCAAATTGACAGCGGTTGGTAGCGGTGATTCGAAATGGCGCCAAAAAATTTGCATAATTTGTTGCGAATGAAAATGTTCAGTTTCAATTGAAAGGATCGAGGGATGATTATTCTGCGTAATTTTGTATCGTCGTTTTGCCGACTCTAATGGCTTCTGATTCACGTTCAAATGAAATTAAATAGGTAATCGTGGTTGCCTATTAGTCGCAATGATTGCCGTCGTTAGTGCTGTATTGGTGATATTATTGGTATTCAAGCTCTCGCAATACATACGTGAATGGCGGTAACATGGAACATTTCATTTTGTTAATTAAAACATTATGCCATTAGGCGCGGTTCTAATTTCAGTAATTCTAGTTTTGTAAATGTTGTTTTGTTTCTTTTAGTACCAGGCATTTTAAATAATATTTATCCTTCGTTTTTCTCAATTTACTGTAATACGTATTATTTTATTTATCTGTCTACTCACTAGCGACCCGTTTGCGTTTATTAAGTTTTTTCACCCGTCCGCGTTCTTACTTAAATTACAAACTTTGCTCAAATTTATAATTTAAATTGTTTTAACCTCTTTATTTACGAACCGATTGAAATAAAATAAACACTTAATGTTAATGGAAGTTTACCAAAATACAATAGTCTAAGCTGCATTAAAATCGATCGCGTGCACAAACGCACAGACAAAACAAAAAAAAATATCCTCCATAAAAAGATTAGTTACATTTTTATTATATATATATATGTATAGATACGTAGTTAGGGATTTGATTATAACTATCTCTAAATTTTTAGCTCAAAAAATATTTTTTTACTAATAACAACTATATATGTAGCTGTTATTAGTAAAAATTATATTTATTACGTTAAGATAAATATTTATTAGGCTTCGCACTAATATAGATGTTTCATATGAGCTGATATTTCATAAAAAAAAAGGATTTCAAAATTAAAATAAAAACAAAATTTGTTTTATAATTCTTTACTAATTAATATACATAAAGCAATACTTTGTCATATACTACATATTACAAGTAACTAACAGAATGAGAATTTACATGATTAAAAATTATAAGAATGACGATATATCTACCATAGTTATTGCACTTTATATTTATGATATACTAACTTGTGGACACTAGAATTATATTTGTCTATATTTCAATATTACGTAACTGTAAGAATATATATATATATATTATATAGGCAGAGCGAACCTAGCCGAAGCCAACGTCACACACACTAGCTTACTAGACGGCGGAAATGAAAATAAATAAAATATATTTCCCACACTAAGGAAATTCAAAAATACATATTTAGAAAACGTATAAAAATTTTCAAACGTGTTCAAATTTTTAAACGTTTTCTAAATATGTCTTTTTTAAATAAAATATGCTTCTGAGTAGGGATAGAACCCAACAAACACATTTACATTCAAAAACTGACTAAACGATAGCGCCAGTATTATATTATACATGGATATATTTATTTAAAACTACTAGACTGTAATACTGAGACAAACTTTAAATTATTTTCGTTGCTATAATAATCTACGTTTTACGAAACACACTTGTTTTGTAAAATTACATTATTTTTTCCTTTTAACATTCATATATAGTACTAAAGTCGTTAAGTTAATTTTTACGTAATATATTATGGTTGACTTTTCTATTACTTAGTTTTGAAACTATTGATCTTTTGTTTTCAATTACATTAAAGTTGTTATCTTGTTTTGTATTAAGTATGGATAATGGACCACCAGAGGTTTCCATATTACAATTTTTTTTCATTTTTTTTCATTCAAGCGCGCCAGTCTTTAACCCTTTAAGCTACAAAGACGCCCACATTCACTCTCTTACTGCCCCTATACTTTTCTTGAAAATATTGTAAATGTGTAAACAAAACTTCAAAATATGGGAATAAATAAATAAGTAGCATCTTCTGTCGAATAATTATTCTTTATATCATTAAATCAATACTCGTTGAAAATACATTAAAACTCTTCCAGGTGCCTAAAGACAAACATTTTAATTACTTTATAGACATTTAGAAGGTGAAAAAACGTCCATATTTACTTTGTTACTATATCTATACTTTTCTTGAAGACATTTCTAAATGTATAAACAGTACTTCAAAATATGGAAATAAATAAATAAGCAAGCAAATTTATATAGAATGCTTGAATGGTATCCAAAAGGCAGGTCCAACTCAAAATTCAATATTTAATACGAAATTTCAAAATAAATAAATAAATAATAATGCTGTGTGTAAATAACCTTTGCAAAAATTATGAAATAATACAAAGGTTATGACACTTACGTAACGGTTTAATTTTAAATTACAAACAAATCAAAAGAAATAACACTATTAAAATTAAATATTACATAACGGTACAAAATTAACACAAATAATCGCAACGCAACAAACAAAGACAAAAACTAAATAAAAACGAAAAGCAGAAGGTTTTATTGCACAATATTCTGTTAATTTATTTAATTCATACCCATACTAGTCCGTGGAAAGTAAAATTTCATAACATTCTTATACTTTCCCAATTTTAAAGCGATATTGCCATTTTTAATATCCTGAATTTATAAAATATGAAAGTAGCAGAACTGGAAGCCGCACCTCTTGGCAACCATCCAAGTGCTCTGACTACTAACCCATTACGTTCTATCCAATTAAGACTAATTTCTTATACGCTAGTTACAGTTGTTACAATTAACAATAAAAAAGAATTGTTACAAGTATATAAGAATTTTAACATAAATAGAACGAATAGCTTGTAGTGGTCAGAGCGCTTAGACAGTTTCGAAGAAGCGCGGGTTCGAGTCACGCTACATTTATTTTTTTTATACGTGTTCTAAAAATATTTTCCATAATATTTTTTTCTTTAATATTTTGTCATTATGGAAAATAGGTGTAACAAGTTGTTATGAAGTTATAAGAGTTTTTATTACACTTAACAATAAGACAATTTTTAGAAATGACTCAATTTTTACTGTTTTTGAATGTTTTACTTTTTGCAAAAAAATTAAAAACGTTCCTTTGTCGTTGTCAATGGATTTTCTTTAGAATACAAAGTTTTAAGGCATAAGTTGTAATGATCAGGTCATTTATTATAAAAAAAAACCGAAAGCCATGAAATATCATTTTACTACACTATATAATAAATAGTCAACGATCTGAAAAATCACTTAGCCATAGGTTTTGCAGTATATATACATTTATTTCCATTTTTGGGAATGTCTATATATTCAACAAACACAAAATATACTTAATGGTAACAAAATATTAATAATAAAAAAATTAAATAATTAGAGAAAAGTCAAACATTTTTATATTTATTCTTACAATACTTTTTTAAATATGATTGTATACATTTAATTCAACAAAGTTTTAACAGTACACCGACCTTTATTACGTTTTTTTTTTCTCTTCTTTAAAGATGGCAATGCATATACGCGGGATAGGGAGGCAAAAGTGCACAAGCAAGAGGCAGCGCGTGCGCCGATAACTCGCGCTCACCCGTCGCCGCCTGCGCTCGGAGTTGTTCTAGTCGAAGCTGGTTTTGACGTTTCCACTTCGTTCTAAAACATATATTTATCTTAAAATCATCACTTTTGAGGCTTATTAATCTAAAAGAAAACGATTAAAAATATAATTTTGGCAATAATTACAAACGAAAAATGAAAATGTATACTAGTAGTATAACTATTTTTCCGACATGTTTGAATAAAATGTGTTCTTAGCTACCGGCACATACAACACAAACACAAAATTGACGAATTATGTAACTTATCACTACCATCTATCTACTACTAAAAATTTATACTTTTACTAAAAAGACGTTAAAATATTATAAGATATAAAAACTGTATGGTAATACTTAGTATTTTTATTAATATTTACCATATTAATTTCAGAAATTTTGAAATCATACATAAAATAGAACCAAAACGTTCACTTAACTTACCTTCTGTTCTGATACCATGTCTTCACCTGAGTTTCACTAAGGTTCAATGCATCAGCGACATCTCCCCTGTCAGCTACGCTCAAGTATTTCTGACATCTAAACTTGCGCTCCAAATACGCAAGCTGGGCGTGAGTAAATGCGGTCCGACGGCGGCGCGGCTTGCGACCCGAATTGGGTGTACTCCCGCTCCGCCCAGAGGACTGACGATCTAAGGCGAATTATTTATGGATATTTAAAAAGTTATTTTATTATAATATTTTGTATTGTAAGTATTTAAATTTTTTATGCGTTTAAAGAAATATAAAGTTTACAACAGATACAATCCGTAGCAATCATTGACAACAAGAATTTACAATTGGCGAATAAACATTATAATTGTATTTTTTGTGGTAATAATTTCTAGCAGATAATAATAGGTATTTAAAGAATTTTCTTCAATTTAACCTCATAACGTAAAACAACAGATAAAAAAGCACTAGATTGAAAGAAAATTGATTTTAAAGCGGCTTGTGCTTACTGTATTTAAAAATTATACATTAAATATTAAATGATTTATATAAACAAATTTCATTTATGAAATGTTATAATACACTTCAAGATTTAATTAAATACGTTCAGTTACCGTCAATTGTTCAAGTAGCTTTTATGTTTAATTAAAATAACATTATTAAAATGTTTTTACCCGCTGAGTCTTGTGCATCTCGTTGCGAACTGCCCGCCATAACGGACGCTGCGAAGCCTGCTAGTAATTGTGATTGAAAAGAGTTTTTAGTTAAATCCATAGATCGACCATAGATACTGTCCGATATAGAGCCGGCAATTTCAAACGCACTTTCACCATCCTTGTTATTTTCTCTGTCTGGTCGATATAAATGAAATAGAGATCCTTCATACAATTTCATGGACTCGTCGGGTCTTTCATACTCATGTTCATCATCTTTGAATGGTGATGAATACTCAGAATTTAATCGATTATATTCTGTTGGAGAAGACCTTTCGTCGGACTCGATTCGTTTTTGGCAGTCGACTTTTCTATCGTAACTTTCGTTCACATTGTCGTAAGAAATCTGTATGTTTTTGGGTGTTGACGCTTCAGATCGATTATCACCAACAGATATGTCATCATCTATGTCAGAGTCCTCTGGATTGTGAGTAATTGCTGAATCGCATCTATTATTCGGGATCTCTTCAACTTCATGTGCAGCGGGTCCTACACAAAAACACAAAAATAAGATTATTATGTATATAATAATTTTAATGACGACCTTACATATAGAATGCAAACTTAGGAAAATAAAATGTTTCTTAATTATACAAAAAGAAGATTACCGCACCAATACCGCAAGCCATAGACAACAAACGCTAAGCATCGCTTCAAACTTAGACTTGACACTCGCACAAACGAAAGGTGCACAAAAGCGGGGCCACATAAAGACGTCAGTTTTAAAAAAGGAACGACCATAGATACGAGTTTCTGCTCTAATTAATGCCTCGGGGCGTTCCGTTTCGCTCTCGAGCAATTGAATACGTTTTTGAATGGTGTGTTTTAGCGCGCGCGGGAATCTTGTCTATGACTGCGTTTGTGTCTTTTAATTTGCATGAAAATGGTGGAGAGTGGGCATTCACAGCGGGTCGCTTTTCATAGTTCCACGGCTAAACATTCGTGGCTCGCGTAATGGCGGCGGTAGCCGATTACTCGTTATTTTGCGGGAGTTGAAGAGGTTGAATTCGAGTGTTTCTCTCGTTATAATTTTTGCACAAATATGTTTTAGCAATCCCCGGGTTGAGGGATGTCGAGAACATCTTAATGTTTTCGCATGAATTTCTCCAACGAAAACATCGTTATAGTCCTTTATTATCCTGCTTTTATTTCATTTGCTAAAATACTATCTACATTATAAAATATAGCAGTGAATAAAGGCATGTAAACTAGCCCTTGGCGTTAGTGGCATAACGTGATTTGTAATTTAAATATAAATAGTTTGTAAGTTAGATCTTTAGATATATACATAGCGCTATCTCAAATGAAGTTTATATTTAGGCGCCATCAATTTTTTTTTAAATTTGCTAAGCAATCAAATTCTCTGTTGATATACATAGATGCTATAAGATAGTTAATTCTAAAGTTTTACATAAATTAACGCGTTATTTCTCTATTAACAGACCAGATGGTGTAAATCAATGATAAACATTAATTTCAAATAATTTACACATCCCTCTTCCATAGATGTTATATTGACAATGGGTTTTCTTATATAAACCTTTAAATCATTTATAAATGTATTGAAATTTGAATATTATCAATCAATCAATCAAATTAGCCTTTTCCTGTCCACTGTTGGACGAGGGTGCGCCAGTGGTCCCGGTCCTAATGTAATAAACCTTTCAAACAAACTTATATTAACGTAAAGGAGTTCACTGTTTTAGACCCAACTCAGGATGCAGCAGTGGTCACGGTGAGCTTTAGAATGAGGTAAAACTAAAAATATATTACATGGTTTTATGTCTGTGCCATTTATGGAGTTTTCTCATTCATTAGAAGAATCAGGCTATTCCTATCATAAAAAATACAATACTAATATCGGATATGTACCAATTTATAAAATTTCAACTCCGTACAATTAGAGCAAGTGAGTTTCATTTAGCTTGTAAGACCCAACTAAACATGCGAACATCAACATGTGTTAGTTACGTTAAGCCGAAAGTTGTAATATAACTTCTGTACACAATTTTATATATTTCAATAAAATTTAAAATCATTTGCCAACTTACCGTAACAAAATAAAAAAAGACTTAATGAATTTGAAAATAGAAACAAGAAATTTAAATATAAATGCGCTAAAACATTTTTTAAATCAAAGGTCAAGTCGGTTGCTGTTTTCGTAAATGAAAAGGGCGGGGAATGAGCGATGTATTTGCAATTCCAATGGCGCCGGGGACGCTGCACATTATTCACAGGCACATTTGGGTTTTTATTGTTCGAAACAACTTTTTTGTCTGTAAAAACATGTATTTTTATAGTTCACAACTACTAATGCGGATTGATTGATATACTTAGTTTGGCCATAAATACTGTTATAATTAAAAATAAAAAAAAATATTAATTTTGAATTTGGAGTCTATAATTTTTATATGATTATTCATTCTGTTTTCTTATTTTCGCACCAATATATTGTAATATATTTTAAAATGGATGAGGGTTTCTAAAGAGAACCGAATCGCTGTAATTGCATTACATAAAGTAGGTATGATACCAAATACAATTTTTTAAATCCTCCATACGCTTGATACGAGTCCAACATTTTTTAAAGTGTTACAACACACTTAAGAAATTGAAAAACATATTTTTAGAAAGCTTATAAAAATTTGAACGCAGCGTGATTCGAACCTGCGCCCTTTGGAAACCGTCCAAGCGCTCTGACCACTAAGCCATGCGTTCTACAGCTGCCAGCTCCAGCTGCGTTGAAATTCTTATACACTTATTACCGGGCTATCCCAGTACACAAATATTTGACTCATGTTTTTATAAAGCGTATAAGCAAAAGATTTAATTCGGGAGATGAAGATAGCACCTAGAACCATGCAGCCTACAAGAGATTGGTCATTTTAAACCTGATAATTAAAAAAAGAATAAGGTTTTCCATTTACGGATGAGATTTTTTTTACAATTGTGCAATATTTTAACAAACAAAATGACCTATGCCGAAAGCTCTCAATAAGCTTCCTAATTAGTACTTCCCAGTTAGTAACGTGGCATTATCCGACTGAGGTGATGGTCTGGTGGAGTGTAATCTGGTGAGCTATAAAGAAGCGACTGAGCCATTATTTTGTGAAAAGGTATCAAAATACCGTTCTTGAGAAGGTAGTTAAGCCCGACAACACCATGTTTAATAACCAAGAATGGTCTTTTCAGCAAGACTGCGCCGGGTCACAAAGCTGGATCCACCCAATCTTGGTTAGAAACGAACGTTCCGGAGTCCTGATCTTAATCCACTAGATTTTGATGTATGGTCAGTTAGAGAGTAAGGCTTGTTCTAAATGCAATGATCATTTGGAATCCCTAAAACAGTCCATACAATTGTATTTGTGCAGTGAATAATTTTCAAATAGAAAGAATACGTGCTGCTATTGATAACTTCGCTCAACGTTTAAAGGACTTTTTTGCAGCCAATGGAGACTACTTCGAATAAGCTTTATGCATTTTTGATGGTTTTATTTTAATGTATTAAAGTAACACATTGTAATAGTAATAAATGTTACGTAAAACAAAAAAAAAATATTTTTATCAATATTTTATCTAAGTAATATCTGTATTGTCATACCGTATCCGTTTTTTTTTATAAATAAGGTGTTCTCTTTCGTAGTTTAGCTATCTTAATAGGCATTTTGCGTAAGTACTAAAACTGTGCATAATAAGTTCTTTGATTTTCACGATTACTACACATTTAGAAAAAAAACTATTTTTAACCGGATATATTTTCGAATACCAATATTATACGCGATTAATCCGGTTAAAAATAGTTTTATTTCAAAATACTGTGCATAAGTTACATAAGCTGCTAATGATAGCAACAATGTGGATGTAAAACCTGTGTAACTGTCAGTGTAACGTGGGTATGACAGAGCAAGCATGAAATAATGATGAATGCTGTAGAGGTGAGCGAGGAAACAACGGTTAGAAAGATATACGAAGCAAAAATGAGTGGTACGAGATGTAGGGGGAGACCTCGGTTGACCTTCGAGAACAGTATCGAAGATACTCCAGTTCTCAGGAAGGTCACGTGACAAGCATGAGGACCCCCCCAGAGGGTGTATATAAAGAGCTTAATGACTGTGGATGAGTCAAAAGAAGTATGCAGGGATCATAGCATTTGGCGCTCCTTTCTCCCTGCCAACCCTGCAAAGGATTTGCTTTTTTTTTAAAAAATCTTATGTGTATCATTTTCTAAATTAAACGCAGATAAACAACTGAAAATAATTGTCTAAGCTTGTAAGTACTTAATTTTGAAACATTAAAAATAAAAGATTAATTTATACAAAAGTACTAACTACACCTGTTAACGAGTAAATTACACGTATTTCAGTAACGTCTCTGTCACGTTACACAAAACTGAAAATCAAAGACATTTTAATGTTTATTTACGTACAACACATTTCACTCATATATTTAATATACAATAATGACAAATAACACTTCTAATGGTGAATTTATATACTTGAGAAACTCAGCAAGCGTCCTTGTTGTCCAAACTTTTCCAAGCTGTGTGTTCTTACCTTTTCTTGAATTTATGTTTACAAACCGAGTCTGGCCCAAGCAGGCACCAAGCTCTTGCACGATTGTGTGTGTGGACGCATTGCGAGCCACATTAATTTTAGCTTTGAATAGTAACTTTTACCTTTATATTTGCATATACATTTTAAAAACACGAACAAAATAAAGAAACATTAACACCAACAAAATAAAAAAATAGCCTTTGTACAAAATAAAAAAAAACAGAACGCATCATTTATAGATAAATAAGAAAGTTTTGGCTCACAACATACTACCACTGGGGTAGGCAGATAGAATCTTGTGAAACTGCTCGCTCATAGTGGAACCTAATGCGGCGCTTTGTCTTACTTGACTGAAGAAATGAGTAAGTTAAACATTGTATTAGTTTTAGTGGTAAATAAACCCACAACCACCCTGTGTACAGTCAAACGCTACACCACAGTAGCGTCTTATACATACCGTATTTATCAATAATGGTTATAGATTTAAATACTAGTATGACACTTATGTCATACTAGTATTTAAGAACGGTACCGTACCGTCTAGATGGGGCTTGACTATCTTAATAGTCAAGCCCCATCTAGACGGTACACCCTAGCATTCATGATTTATAGCAATCATAAACAAAGATTTAAACAAAGAATAACAAACAATCAAACGAACTAAACAACGTACTTGTAGCTACAACCGATCGTACTCAAGACCCTAAACAGTGCGACAAATTAGTACGGCCCCCGCAGCGATTTATCAACGAGCGAATAATTTTGCTAGTATTGTATTGATTTGTATTGATTTTTTTTGTGTAACTAAAAAAAATCTTTAATGTCTATATGTTTTGATGATGATATTTTTTAACAAAGAAGCCAAAATATAGAGACAAATCATTGTGTCGTCTACACAAAGTCTAATGCTACATTTATCCAACCATATGTGGTTAGAGTTTAAAAACATAGCAGCTGCACACTTTTCTCGTGTAGGACATGGTATTCAGAGAGAACCCGGTGTCAAGGCACTCCGTTGTCCACTCTTTACCCAAATTCGGGACATTGCATGTTGAGTAGCGGAACTCAACGCCGCGTATTGTCTTAGCAGAGCGAAGAAGTAAAATTAATTTTAACTCCTCCAAGTGTGGATCGAACCCATAACCAATCGCATTTGCAGTCAAACGCTGTCCAACGGCGCCACAATGGATATTTTAAATGAAATCTATTTTTCGTATAAAAAGTTAGCTTACAATCATTTTTATAGTGATAAATGGGGTACGCCGCGACGGCATTATGATGTGTGTATATTTGAACAAAAAGTGGCAACACTGGAGTTTTATAAGTATTTAATATCACACAAATTCTCTTGGTTTTCTAAAATACAATAAAGGTTCGGAAAATGGAAAAGTAGTGACGTAGTAATATATTCTCTCTCCCTACTCATTACATAGAGTATTTAAAAAATGTTTTAATTAATATCCTTTATCATTTAATATTTCCTCAATCTAGTTAAATATATTGCGTTAGATTTAATGTTAGATTTTTCACCAACCAACACGCAATTGATAATATAAATATATTATAATATTGATAATAGAAATAATGGACGTCGATAATGAGGTGTTAACAACCATTTATCTCCAATTTTAAGCCTAGGTAGGTAAAAAATATATAAATCAACAAGTAAAGTAAAAGAATCATTCATACATTAAGAATTATCCCGTTTTAAAATTATTAATGTTTTTCTTACGTAAGCTTGCAATTGAGCTTTCAATTAAGACGATCACGTACATCATATTCAAACCCTAGTAGCAATCTAAACAATGCGACGAATTACCGAGGCGCCCTACAGCGATTTGTCAACGCCCACAGTCGTTTATAGGGAGCTAGAAGTTTTGATACTTTAAGTAAGTAATTCCTTGACAAACACTAACTCTATTTTTTACCACATTATAAATATCATAAAACTTAAATGAAATTACCATTACAGTGACCTTACAAGTATATTAATCAAAGAACTATTTCAACTATAAAAATATTAGATTTCGACCAAATTTTATTCAACACTATTTATATATTTATTTATGGTTTATCACATGTAAAAAATAACAACAGTTAAATTTATCCTTTCAAAAATTATACAATAACTACATTCAAGTGAATCATCTAAAGCGATAATAAAAAGAATACAATATATGTGCGGTTTTCAGATTCTATATGTGAGGCTTCTCTCAAGTTTACGAAGTGATTCCCTTAAAAATTAGATTTTATGCTCAAACGAGGAACTGAAAAAATTAGGGCCCAAGACCGCTCTACGAATGGAAGGCTAAAAAAGTTTTACAGGATTTCTAGGACATTTATATGGAATAAATAACGACAAGAGTCAAATTTTTATACGTTTGCTAAAAATGTTTTTCAATACTAATACGTGACGAAATCATTTAAATTCTTTTTATTAAAAATTATGCGGATTCGGCTTACATAAGAAAAAAGAGCCTGAAATCAATTATTTTTACTAATACTTTAGAAATACATTAAATTTATAAAATAAATTATTGTTTATATGTACAAACTTTAAACCAATCACATGGTAGTTTATGATAATCAACGTACTACCAAAGCTTATTGAAAAAGTTGCGAGAGTAAATTAAAGTATCAAATTAGATCAGTCACATTATTTTTGCAAAGCTCTATCAAAAGGGTGCAAAGTAACAATGATCCCTATTAGAGAATATTAACTAACGCTTTAAGTACCGCAAAACAAGATGTCTAATGAATAAAACTTACAAATTACCTATTGCAAGTATTAAGAAGCTATAATTATCAACTGTAGAATTGATTACATCGTACGTAATTGTAGAGACGCATTCACAACGCCACTGGGAGTCATCTGATTGATTGTACGCGATGGGTGTAGATTGAATTCCCACTAAAGGGAATGTTCACAGTTAGAAAGTACTACTCGTTTTGACGATTACATTGGAAGTTAGAAGTACTAGGCTCTTTCTACCTACCTGGTTCGATAAAAGAGATTCTAAAATCGTAAGAATAAATTTTTATATTTGGAGACTGTGTTCAGTGAAAATATGGAATGAAAGAATAATATAAATTAGGTATAAACAGCCGTATTGCAAGCGGCAATAAAGTTAACGACGTCTTTTTATTACTGCGACACCTGCACTAAGGATAGGTGTGCATATATCAATATCAGCTTACACCGCGGTATTGGTATCAGTACTACAACTGTAGGGAAACACGTACATGACGTGAATACAGAACACAAAAGAGAAATGAAAGAAAGACGAATGCCAATTTATAGTCTTTGTTTTATATGCGAAGTCTGCTAAGCTAATAATAACTGGCAATGCTAGTACGAGTAATAAAAGTGCTCAATTGAACTCGTTTGAACTGTTAAAAAAGAATTGTCAAAATGAATGAATGAGTTAAAAAAAACGATAATCATTGAAAAATGTCTAATCCCAGCATAGCAATCGAAACGGAAAGCGATATGCTGTAACCGTGATACTTGGAATCCATACTCATTACCTCGTATTGCCCAGGAGTAAAGATCAAAAACATAATAAAAAAATGAATTAACGTTTTATAATAAAAAATAGTTATATACATGTAATAGCAATGGCGTATAAAACCTTAAAAAAAGTTAAAGCTTTCTTTAAAAGCTTTTATAAATCAGTATGAAGCAAGGAAACTATAGTCATTGTCCTTAGATATCACGGCATGGCACTGGGACTTGGAAAGGCATTATGTATATTAATTTACTTCTTTCTTTTATTTCTTTTTTATTTATCTCTTTGTTACCACGTGTTCCACAAAATTCATCGACCTCGTTTGTCGATTCAAATAGGAGAAATATGTAGGTATTAAATGTGTAGATATATCTGGTAATCCAACTATCATTTAAACCTTCACGTATCCTAAGTCTGCAATGATTGTGAAATGTTTATAATTTAATTTAAAGAATAAATAATGACGGCTGTAAAAAAAAATCTAGAGTAGAATTTACATCTGAATTACATACAAATACTCTACAATCAATTATTGAATAATTAAGAAGCAACTCCAACAACCAGTGAACAAAAAAAACAAAAAAATCTTTGGTCAGAGTTAATAGCACAAAGGTTTTATAATCTGTGGACAATCGACAAGTACATCAATAGTCAATCGCCACGTGGCGGTCACGTGACCAGCGCGTGCGCAAACAAGTGGCGACACGCTGGGCTGAAGAGCATATGCATGGAGAATAATCATCACTTATAATAATATATTGTATATTTTATTGTTTTTATTTGTTAACACTAATTTGCTTAAAAATGACAATTATTGGAGCGTAATGAGCTAATGAATAAGTACAAAGGCTATCTTCGAAGAATATTTAGATTTTAAGTACGTATCCTATATACATTCTATCTTATTAGAAAGTTCTGAGTAATATAAAGCACGTTTCCTATATATATCAAAAATCTTAAAATTCGTTTGTTTAAATATTTTTTTACTTAATAACATAAACGTATTACATATACATATTTAGAGACATATTTAGAAAACGTATGATTTACGAGAAATTTGACAAATAACACTGTTATTTTATTTGTTTGGATTGTAACTCTCTGACTATCTTAACAAATAATATAAATTATAATTTTATGTTTAAAAAATTCTAAACAGATATTGTTAATCTTAGAGATTAGCCTAAGTGTTTTCATTATAGTTTAAAGATCATTTGAATCGACCCGGTTAGCAAATGAGGCTGCAGGTGGGTCAAGTTACCCCGTCGCTTTTAAGCAATTTTAAAAATCATAGCTAAATAAACTTACGCTTGATGAGTTTTGCGGAAAATTGAAATAAATAGTACAATTAATACTGGAACAGGGGCTAAATAAAACAAAATATATTTTATATTATTTCATTTTCGTTATAAAGCGTTAAAATTTTATATTAGTTTTAATTCTTAATGCATATAAACGATGGAATAAAATTTTAATTGCTTTTATATTGCGATTACATAAATAAATGTAACTCAGATATTAATTACGATACAGTAGTTCCCTTTCGTTCGTTCGTTTTCAGACGGAGCTACTGTTCATAGTCTAGGTAGCGACTCGTCAACTGATCTCATTATATATGACAAAATTAGTCGTCGTAGAAGAAATATTTTTCAAAATTATTTTTATTAGCGTCCCATATAAATAGATTAATGCAAGTTTTCGATGACAATACAATATTTTCCTAATAACCTTACATCCTTGCCAGAACGACCAGGATAATAGGATTTGACTTTTTTTTCTGTTTGCAAACAAAGTATATTATTTTTAAATAAATCTTTTATTTATTAATGAAATCCAAAATTTCTGTCTTTAGTCACTTGTCGGGGAAGGCAGAGGTGATCCAGCGATAATTTAACTCGGTCTCCACTTAGCGTCTGGTTTAAGATATTACGTAGTTGGTAGCGGTACTTGTGATGAACGCTATTTTGAAAAAGACATATTTAGAAAACGTAAAAAGATTTGAACGCAGCGGGATTTGAACCCGCGCCTCTTGAAAAACATCCAGCTGCGTCGTTTTCAAGAGGCGTGGGTTCAAATCCAGCTGCGTTCCAATTTTTATACGTTTTCTAAATATGTCTTTTTCATTTTCCTAAGTGTGCGAATAACATTTTAAAAATGTTAAAAAAAAGAACGCTATATTATCTAAATAACGAATACCCCACGGCCCACGAACAGTATATTTACGACAAACGTTATTTTAACAAAAATAATATTTGAGACCATCATGGCATCGTGGCGTCGCAGTAGTAGAAGTACTGTAAACACAATTTGTTGCAGATTTGATTCCCACTCGAGGATTATATTTAAATATTTAAATTTCTCCGCTCTGGTACCTAAGAGAAAACGCAGCGCTGATTTTCCCCACTCAACACGTATAGTCTCTAATTCGGGTGGAAAATGGAGAACGGAGTGTCTTGACACTATGTTTTCTCTGACTATCCTACTATGCGGGAAACAGTGTGAAGCTGCAAAAAAATGCTTATACTTTACATATAGATAATGTTTAAATAATTAAAAAATAAAATAAATACCGACTATATCGAGAGAGAAGAACGTGTTTAAAATAAAATAATATCCTAATATATACCTACCTATACGTATATAATTACCAAAATGTTTCACATTTATGAACAACACCAACTTGTGCAAAGCTTTAATCTTAGTTTCCTTATTTTATCTAAAAAAGTATCTAAAATGTACCCTCTTCAAGCGGCCACCTTGTTATACGGACCCCGTCCGAAAATCTCGGCAAGTTTGTTGCACTCAAAAGAAATAAGGGTCCACGTCCAATTCAACACTCTTTTAAACTAGATTTAACCTAACGTTCTTAACTTCGTATTCGAGTAACTGTTACAATTTTGTAACAGTATGTACTATATTCAGTTTACTCTATAATTCTGTTTACGCCCAATTTCGAAAAATTGAGCATTTAGAGGAAAAGCTCACGACAAGTTTGGAACATTTGGAATCTGTAATCTATTCATATATTAAACAAATATTAAAAGTCAATTATGTAGAAAGATTTCGGAAAAATATTATTTGGGTCAATTTTTACATGGCTATGGGTAAGAAAAACGAAGAGTCTACCAGTCCTGCACCTGTCTTTGTGCTAGTTTGTGAGACGGTCACCCAAAAACTACATGTTTCTCATATCAATTTTACATAATTATAATTAATTAAAAACTTAGAGCTTTGTTACTCTACAACACACAGTACAATTTCAATCCAGTTCACGATACAATAAAATATAATACATACAGTCAAATAATCTCGGCTTCTTGCAAGTGAAGCATTAATTTCTTTCCAACATTGCCATGTACAGGACGACTAAGGGAGGGTTTTCTGAAATTCCAACAGGGAAACAACTAGCTTTTATTAATATTTTACATTTGAAACAGCAGAAGACAGTAAAGGCAATAGTATAAAAAGGTGCATAAATTCCACGCAAACAAAGTTACAGACAAAAACTAGTGGTTTTAAATATTATCATTCATCCGAATGAGAAGCGAATGTCAGACATTGTTGCAAATGCAAAAAACAAAATACTATGAAAAGTTAAAAGACATTAAGGGATAAATAATCGATCTGCGTTTGTTTGACTTTATTTATTACCGTAATCCTATTGAAATTAATAAGAACAAGTTTTATGTATTTTTCTGCCAGTTCTCCTCCCGTCTATATAATTTATGAGGGCTACGACATTATTTGATTCCATACAAGAGTAATTTTTAACACGCTTATATTAATTTGAAATGAAACTATTTTAACCGGATTAATTGCGTATAATTTTTGTATTCGAAAATACATTTTTAGAACCCGACGTTTCGAACACTTTACAGTAGTCCGTGATCACAGGTAGGCTGAGGTGGCACTTGTCTGTCATTTGATACAAATTATTATCTCAAACTACCGCCAACGATTTCTTAGTTGCCTTGCGTACTGCCCTGGATTCTTGCAAAATGAGCTGACTGTATCATGCTCTCTGGTGTGATGGGATTGAGACTTCAAAGTTTTCAGTATTAGGTCCCAGGTGGTAGGAAGTTTCCAACCTTATCTTTACTATTAACCCTATCCATCTATAAAATAAATGTTGCAACACTATATTGACCTTCTTGTCGGATTGCTTTAAAAAACATTCGCAAACGTTTCTAGACTTGATTGGACTTGATGTCACCTTTGTACGAGGACTAGGATTGTTTTATTATTTTATTATATTTGTTCTATTTTATATTAGTTTGTTTATTAGCAATAATTAAAGTTATGAGATAATTAAAATGTGAAAAAGTAAGCATCGTAAGTATATAATATTTGAGGAATAGAAATATAAAACATTCCCTTCTTTACATCAAAAAACACTTTATAAATAAACATAAAACCAGTGTGAAAAGCTGAACAGCCGTAATTAAAGTCAAAACTAGCCTCAGCCAGATAACGGGTAGTTAGTTATGAAATCAAAAAGGTAACATAGCGTCACCATACGTGCTCAAGTGAACGCCGCGCGGGCCGCTAATAAGCAGGTAATTTTTCAAGACCCTTAGTCCTAGCCCAGGGGTGAATATGTTAAAGCCTAATCCCACAGTAGTTTTAATTAGCTCAATGAATTTTTCATATAAAACTTTAAAACAGTCGTAAGAATGCCAACTTTCGTGTAATAAGCCTCTCTTAATTTTAGTGCCCTTTGATAAGAATTTTAGATGTGAATTGTATCCCGCCTCTCCCTTCGAAAACAATTCGAGAAACGAAATGTTTTACATATTATTCATTGCCTAAGCTCATTTGCATGTATACAAACATATGATTTTATTTATTAAGCCTTAGAAAACTTAAATTGCTAATCTTATATACTTTATACATTAATAATTCGTATACAGCCTACGGTCAAAATATATAGGTACAGGTTTTAATCTATATCATGGTTTTAAATTAAATATAAATACGCAACAATACTCAGGCTATTATTATATACATTCATATTATTGCAAAGACATTAATATTATAATTAATAATTGTTATGATGAATAAATATTGTAATAATAATTTCCTTTTCAATAATTTATTTAACATTATATGAAGAATAGGTCAATACTAGATCAAAATATTAAGCTAGTATTGGCCCTGTAATGTAATGTAATTGGTGTGTGTGTATTTACACACATTTGGTTTAGGACATTTGTCCTAGATACACATTTAATTTGTTTAAGTAATATTGATTTCCTTTGAAAACTACCTCTTACAAAGAGACTAAGACCCATTGACGAAAAGAGTAAGATGCTTTGTATTGCGAGTAGGTACATAATCAATGCATTTTCCTTAGACAAATTAATTCTGCTACTCGCTAAGCAATAAATAATTATGTAAATTACTTCATTACATTTAGACAATAAATTTTCTACCTTTTTTCGACTACACTGTAACATTGCGACGGTGATAAATAAAAAATAAAACATGCATTAAAAAACTGTAATTCTATTAGTATTAAAGTAGAGAAAAATTGTGTGTTTTAATAATATAAGGTACCTATTTCGTTTAGTGAAAAGAAGACTTAGTTATTACACCCCGTTATAATGCAAGTTTTTCCCAACATATGCACACTTAAGTTAACGAAGAATTCAAAAACAAAAAATTGTGAGCCTAATACGTTTCAACCAATTTAAATAAATCGAAACAAAGTGTATTTGAAATTCTGTGTTCAATGATTATAAACACTATGTACCAAAAAATACCAAAAAATAAGAAAAGCAACGAATTGGGTTAAATATCGTAGAACTCTTGTCAATTCTTATCTCAAGCACTTGTTTTGGTTTTAATAGGTATACCAAAATCATCAGCATCATGACACATTTAAAAAGTCTCAATTCTTATCCGAGAAGATGTTTATATTTTAATTGTCTTTCTTTTCGCTCGCCTTTGTAAAGCGAGGTCCTCCTCGTCCTAGGAGTAGACGAGATTTTTAGGGGACAAAAACTGGAGAAATTGTGTGTGTCTTAATTCTGATTCCTCTTTGTCTACGCCGCTAAATGTGTGAGGTGCGTAGATATAAAATTTTAACGAAATAGTATACACCGTAATCAAGTATGAGCGCAATAAAATATAAATTACAATATATACCCCATTTAAAATGCAAATTAACAATGATATGATAATGCAATTAAGTACGCTGTATTATAAATATGAAAATAAAATGATATATCGGTAAGTCATAATAAACATATTAATATATAATTGATATACTAAAGTCGAAAAAACAATGTTAATTTAGTGTGATACACTTTTTCCCAGCAATTCTCTATATCAAAAAAATATTTTAAAATTCTAACGCGAACTTCTTATAAATAAAACCTACCGACCTATTCATACTAACTTCCTCCCTATTCATACTTACGGTATTTATTTTACAAAGATTTAATATATACTGAATTTATAAACGAATACGAGGCTACGAACAATTAAAATTATTAACATCAACTGACGATATTTTTTTTATAATGTACACTCAAATTATTATAGAAACAAACTATATCAATTAATGTTATTTAATACCTGGTATTCCCACTCCCGGTCTCAACACGTCGCCCAAAAGGTCCTTGATCAGGAAAGACTTATGACTGTCCTGCATTCTTTACTTTGTTCACTTTTCCTTACATAGCGTACCAAAGATTATATAAAAAAAATAAAACGCTAATATGCTAATATAACAAAATTAATATAAAATAATTAATATTTTAGTAGTATGTAGTTTTTAAATACACTACGAGTATGACAGTAATATTGTTAGTATTGTTTTTATTTGATTATTTAAAACTTAATTTATTAGTCTGTACTTTAACTATTTAACTTTCAAAGTATTCCACTTTAGTGACACAACTCTAAATAAAACTGGCAATGTATAAATCGATTGGCAGTATGTCACTAGAAAAACGCACAGATAATGACAGCTGCACTTTCCCGCGCATCCGAGATGACTGTCAGCCATGTTCAAACCGCTCAAGCGGGAAAATCTTTTCATTTAACAACGCCCAGCCCCTAACCGACGTTACATACATTTTCTTGCGGTTTTCACCCAAAATACCGCTTAAACGGGGTTTAAAACGCGTTTAGCATGCGCAGTTCTGTGTGGGCGGAGCCTGAAGCTCCTCCTCCCTCCATTCCGCCAATGGAGAGCGAGGTACAAAGTTTTCCACGCGGATGATTTGTAGAGTACGCATTGAATCGAGGGTTTAGCCCGTAGTTATTGAGTTGGTTTTTAAAAGACCGTTTTGAATGTAAATCGAAAAGTTAAGCGAGGTAAAGAGGCTGCCCGCGGATCCCCAATTAAATTGATAGTTGTGTGTGGAGAGGAGGGCTCGTTCGCTATCGGATAGCTTACTTTTTACTTGCATAAGGGACTCTTTTTGTTTCGGGGCGAATGTCTACCGATTTAGTACTTACCGTTCGTTGTAAAAATTACATTACATTGTATTATAGATCCGCTTCCCTTCATTACAATATTACACGCATTGCATATGAAATGCATTTTGAATTATTACAATTTTTGCAATAATAACGAAGTTTGTTTGTCACAGTTGTTATTAACAATCATCATGGAGCAATGTAACTTTTAATGACATTACCTATTCAAATTTATTCGGATTTATAATATATTCTGTTATACTGTATAAAATAAAATAGTTATCTGTAATAACGATTCATGGCTGCAACGAGACATTTAAAAAATTGACGTGTCCTCAAACTGAAAGGTACATATATGCATATTGAATGCACATATACACACTCCTTGAATTGAGAAATATTATTGTTTTTTTTTTAAACTAAAACGAGCTCTGCCATTTTGGTGTAGTTAGGAAGTGTCTGACTGTAAATCTGGCCTGTGACTGCCAAGCATAATATATAGGCAATGCAAAAATGTAAGCAGTTATAAATTGAAATAACAATTATAAATTGAAAAAAGCAATTGCAAATAAAAATAGCTAAGTTATTCAATACATTGCTATCAAAACTGTCCTATCCACGGTAGTTTCTTGTAAAGTAGTTTCTTATTACAACAATTTTATAAAATATTTTAAGTAATATTTACTTATATTTTGCATATATGTCTTAAAAAAAAAATCACCAGTTTTTCTTACGTCTAAACCTTTAGTGAAAGGGTCGTAAATTATTTAACTTACATTTCACCTTCTTATTTTAGATAAAATTATTTAAATTAAGTTTTGAATTCATAAACAGTTATGAAATTTAACAATTGTATTCCAAACAAATAAATCTTTGCACAATAGAAAACAAAAAATAAAAAACAAAGCCATAAATGTTTTTTTTTAATTGCTTAGCATTTGTATAGCAACAGCGTGAACTTTAATGCTGCTGCGGCTAACGAGAACGCACGGGTCAAGAGTTACGGATTACCGGAAGCGTTCCATTTAACCGCTGTTTAACGTAACAATAGATTATAATGGCGATTTAAGCCATTTCTAAACAATTCAAAAAGAATGCTTATTTTTGGGTCCGTGACAATTTATCGATAAACAAATCTCGTTATATTGCTTTATTGTTAAAATGATTACATTAGATTATTAAATTTTAAGGATAAACTAAACGTTTTTAAGTTATTCTCCTTGAGAATGTAAAGCGATAGATACTTCAATGTCTTTTTTTAAATAACTCCACCGCAAATGTTCACCTACTTAGATATTTTTACTACTCTCTCTCTCTCTTCTATTAAAACACAAAATATTTATACTTACAGTTGCTATACTTGCAGTTGCAGTATACATATTATAATATTGTTAGTGTTATGCTAAAAACAGTGACAGACATACGATAGGAACCGGAAATAAAGATAAGCGAATTACGCCAAGTTATCGCCTCCAAAAAGCTTATTACTCAGTAGAAGGATATTCAAAAGATAAAAATGTGTGGAAGTAATATGATTTGAGCTTAGTGCAGGTTAGCTACCACTGTATAAAACTGTAACTTTTATATTTGTAAAGAGTTGAGTTTCTCGCCGGCTGTTCTTAGCAATAAACCCTTCCGAGCCGGCGGGAGCTTTATGTTCCTTTGACGATTCAAGAGTATATTGGAATAAAGAATATTTTTAATTTTAAAAATAATTTTTGTCCGAGTGGGAATCGAACCCACAACAAATCGCGGTTTACAGCCAGATGCTAACCCACTGCGCCAAAATAAATATTCATTTTAATTCACGCACGCACGCACGCGATCTTGTCTGTATGCATTTCGAAATATTATTTTCAAAAATGTAAAATGTATATTTTAACGTATTTCATAAGTCTTTACGTCATATGATTATAATAAAGGTGAGTAATATTTAATTAATAATAAAAAATAATTTAACAAGGTGTTATTCGCATCATATAACAATCTAAGATAATTCAAATTCAAAATAAAAAAAAGCCAGTAGCTTTTATGCGTTACATCAATAATCATGAAAAAATCTAAAAACAATTAATTTGACAAGTGTCTTTAAAACTGGCCGAAAAGTTAGTAATGGTATGTTTTCATATTGGGTTCTTAATTCTCTCTGCACATCTACAAAAATATATAACAGAATTTAAAAAAAAAATTGTATAGTTTTATCATTTTAAAGTGTTTAACGCACACTTAGGAAAATGAAGAACATTTTTATAAAATGAATCGAAATGAAACGAATCCTGCTTTGTTCAAATTTTCGTTTTCTAAAAATGTTATTCAACTATATAATTATTGAGGCTATCTTGTCTTGATATCTGGCGAAAAGTGGTGTACGTTTTGCTGCATACCGAGCTAAACACTGACGAGGTAACGTGGTATTGTGGTAACTATAAGATACCATTGTTAGTGTACATACCTAACTATTAATATTAATTAGACCTTCTCTTTATTATTAGCAAAATGTTCGTGTCTGCTGGGAGTTTTAACGTCAGTTGTTGAGTTGTTATAAATTTTTAATCATAAATTTTCCAAACTTTAATTAATGTTTTCTTACAGAAGGCATTAAGTTACCAGTATCAAACATAAATATTTTTTAAACATTTTTTAAAGTGTTATTCGCACACTAAAGAAATTGAAAAAGACATATTTAGAAAACTTATAAAAATTTGAACGCAGCGGGATTTGGGATTTGAACCCGCGCCTCTTTAAAATCGTTTTATACGTTTTCTAAATATGTCTTTTTCATTATGAAACATTATTTCATTCCTTACCTAATGATCCTTTTACAATTTTGTTAGACTAAAAGAAATGTATTTGTATTATATATTGTAGGAACATGATTGAAAATAGAATCGTGTTCAAAAATCACTACACTATCGCTATTGAAAAGTGTCTCGTTGTACACGTGATGGTTGTGGGTTTGATTCCCAACCCGATAAAGTTTATATTTAAAAATATTTCTTTTTCTCCAGTAGTCACACACTTCAACGCTTAGTCTTTAAAGTGAACGACTAATTTAGGGAGAAATATCTTCATAGTAGATTTGTTCTGTGTCAAAAAACCGGAGGTACGCCAATTATATATATAGTCTCATATACTCCATATAAATGATGTTCTAAATACAGAATGACAAATTGCAACTACTTACTAAAGACAGCTTTCCATCCCGACATCCTATTATACCATCTTATTTAATCCATAATTCAAGATGGTTTTTTTGTCTGCAGTATTACTATTATTTTTTTTTTATTTGTAACAAAACAATACTTAAAAATGATTAAGATTAAAGTACTATGCAAACCAGTACAATAACAAAAATGTGTCGTTTGGTAATGTTAAATCTATTTATGTTTTAATATTTCCATTGTTGTTATATCAAGCCTTATAATGAAATTATCATAATTAATGAAACAGAACACAAAGCACTGTTTGTTGCTTGAATCAGACTTTTCTAAAGCATTTCTCCATAGCGGTGTTCCATACAGTACCTAACATATTACTGCCTCTACTAGTACTGCTACTAATACTCTGATTTTATCCATTTCCCAGCCACAATTTTCTTTTGTAAACTGGAATAATGGAGACAAAAGCTACTTTACTTTGTATGACTCGATATCTAGTAAAAGCTTTTTAGAAATGCTATCTCGGTATTCATTGTGTAAGAGACCATACACCTGGAAACTCTATAGAATTCAGTTTATTTTGGTCTTCCGATCCAATCAATCAATCGTGCTGTTCAATTTACAGTAGGCAGAATTGTCGTTAGCTAGATCACAGATATTGCTTGTTACTAGTTCTCTGATGACAGGATGCTTCCTTCATAAAGTACTGTAACGAAGCTTCACATTATACTATTGTATAATGTTGGTTGTAAAAATATACAATATCAATACTAGTACCAATTCATATGTTTAGATTTTCATAAATGAACGTTTTAATTTACACATCAAATTATTAAGTGTTTTTACTGTTTATAGAATTTGAATGAACACTTTTATTAATTAATATGCGCATATTGTGATATTTTTAAAGTGTTATTCACACACTACACTACACATGTATAAAAATTGGAACGCAGCGGGATTTGAAACAGCGTCTCTTGGAGACTGTCAATATTTATTAAATAGCATTCAATATTTAATAAGTAGTATTATCTTTTTAACATTTCTTAAAGTATTATTCGCACACTAAGGAAATTGAAAAAACATATTTAGAAAACGTACAAAAATTTGAACGCAGCGGGATTTGAACCCTATATTCTTAAATATGTATTTTTCTATTTCCTTAGTGTGCGAATAACACTTTAAAAAATGTATAAAAAATATATATTTAATAATATATATCTCTCTTGCCAAACGATTGTTCGTAGAATAATCTTTGGGTAGCAGAAATTTATAAAAATCTCTCTACAGAGATGCTAACAACAAATATAAGTTGTAATAAGCGTATAAGAATTTCAACGTAGCTAGATGTAGAACGTATGGCTTAGCGGTCAGAGCGCTTGAACGGTTTTCAAGAGGCGCGGGTTCAAATCACGCTGCGTTCAAATTTTTATACGTTTTCTAAATATGTCTTTTTCAAGTAGTATTATCTCTTGCCAAACGAATACTCATAGAATCTTTCTGGAGCAGAAATTTGTAAAAATCTCTCTACAGATAAACTATAACAACAAAAATAAGTTTTAATAAGTGTATAAGAATTTCGACGTAGCTGGATATAGAACGCATGGTCAGAGCGCATGGACGTGTCCAAACTGAAAAACATTGTTTTTCATATTGATCACGTGTCACAGTTAGTATATTTGTAGTTTTCTCACGCAGAGAAATGTACAATTTTCACAATTAAAAAAATCCCCCTTATGGTATTCGGACTCACAACCATTATGGTCAAGCACAATCTTAATAACGCTATGAGACTTTCAATATAAATTTATTATGTGTTATAAATTCTAATTAAATCTGATTAAATATATTACCTATTATTATTACTAACGCTTGCTAAACCTTAGCAGGTAATATAATTTTTGTTATTTTAAACTTTACTCCAGAGTACATACGTAAAGTATTTATTGTAAGTTAAAAATTAAACGTTGAAATTGCTACTAATAACTTTAGTTTTTCATATTTATGGTAGTAAAACATTACGTAAAATTATAGTAAAATTCGTGAAAAGTGGCAATATTACAATTTTTTTCTTACAAACATACTTGATGCATTTGGGCCATCATGGTGCAGTAGGGCTGCGGCAGACTGTAATACCGGTTGGTTGTGTGTTCGGTTCTCACTCGAAGGAATAATCATAATTGAATTATATTTATTTGTCCGCTCTGGTGAACAAGAACAAGTGGTGTTGAGTTCCGCCACTCAAAGTGGAAAACGGAGTGTCTTGATACGAGGTTCTCTGGGAAAAAAGCGTGAAGCTGAATGAATTAACGAATTAATTTGGCAAATAACTTTCCCCGCTTATTACTCTCGTCTAAATGTTATGTGAAGTATACTTAAAATATGAATACTACCAATCAATTAATTAATATCAATCAATTAATATAAGGATATTTTGTAACACTACATTGACTTCTTAAGAGTTCGATTTGCTGTAAAATTTGCACTCGTGGCTGATTCGTGATTGCCAAGATGACAATGCCATTTGTATAATACTTTAGTGTTTTTTTTTTTATTAAACCATTATTTGCACAAAATTATACAGTTTTAATACATTTTTACTATATATGGAAAAATAATATATAATTAAAAAAAAGCAAGGAATATGTTTTTTTATATTTATTTTAATTTCTTTCAATTATTTTATATTAATTTCGAATAGGGGGCATGCATAGTACATACACACACACACATACATCCATAATAAAACACAAAAACATTACAAAAAATATTTATTATATTAGTAAAATAATTACAAAAATGGATAATAATTAAATAAGTATAACAGTTAATAGGAAGCCTGTGTAAATGCGTTATAGCGAGAACTGGATCATCGTCTTGATATCTTTGACAAGTACTTCGAGGAAACCGCGGTGCATTTCCGGTTGATTCTGTAACAATGTGCATTAATAACTTACGCTATACAAGTCTAGCTAATATAATATACAAAACGAATACGAGACAATTTAAGATAAAAAAAAGTTAACATCGTTTAAATTGACACAAATATAGAGAAAATACAATAAACTAAATAAAATACATGTACATTATAAAATGTTTAAGAGTTAGTCAGAGAGAACCTAGTGTCGAGACACTCCGTTCACCACCTTCCGTTTGAAATCGAGACATTTCGTGTTGAGTGGCCAAACTCAACACAGCGCTTTGTCTTACTTACCAGAGTGGAGAAATGAAAATATTTAAAATATAAATCATTCCCTCGAGATGAAATCGAACCCACAACCAATCGCGTTTATAATCAGATGGCTCTCTGTCGGAAAGAAGCGTGAAGCTGTAAATAAAATATAACATTATTGATGTAGTGTCTCACTCATTTTCACTTATTCGCTTTGGTAACGTTTAGGTGACAAAATGCGGCGTTGGGTTCCGCCACTCAACAACAAGAAGCTTCAAAAGGTAGACGGAACGTGACGTACGGAGCGGAAAGTGGTGAACGGAGTGTCTTGACACTAGCTCCTCTTTGAATAGTGTTAAGCTGAAGAAAAAAGAAACAAATACCTTAGTAGTCTCCATGAGGTCGTCTATAAATCTCTCATTGAAGAGCGCCACTAGTTCCTTGCGGAGCGCCGCCACTTCCTCTCCAGCGGCAACGCTCATCGCCATTGTCCTGTTTATAGCTGTTAAACAAAATTTATTATAATAGTATTATAATAACACAATTTAATTATAATTTGCGACTTACACTTTCCACCCTAATGCGAGACATTGGATGTTGAGTGGCGGAACTTTATCTCAAGTACAAGTCCGAAGAAATGAAAATAACTTTAATATAATCATTCCTCCGAATGTGGACTAGATTCTTTTTGTTTATTCAATCTATAGAGAGATCCTAAAAGTAATATTTTCAAATACATGTCACACATGTTAAGTACAATGCTAAGTACAATGCTTTAATATATTAAACAAAAAGTCGCACGTACAAAATTCCAAGGACTTATGAATACCATATAAACTAACCACCATCGTCCATGTTTCTCAACGCGGTCGACCGCAGCCGCCTCGTATGCACCGCGAGCAGGTGCAGCGCTGCGTGCGCCGCGTGCGTGCAGCACTGCAGCGCTTTGCGGCGCGAGAGCGCGCGCGCGCGCAGCTGCGCCAGCACTGCGGCGCGGGCTTCCACTGGGGAAGAGGGGGTCGCTTCTTCGCCTAACAGCTTCTTCATGTCTGGTCGAAGCAGTTTGCGTGTACGTTAAAATAAAGGAATAAATTATTATTCTTTGCAACCATGATTATCAGCATGTAAAAAATGAATACATATTACAAAAAAAGAGAACTATTGAATGAAAGCTTATCATGCTTTCTTATTTCTTGCGAATGGAGAAGAGGACCAGCAAAAAGATTGACAGAATTTTGGTCGACTTATCGATTTGTGTAGTTGCGACAGTATTTAGATAGGCGTGTATATATATATTTATGTTATTTACTTAAGATCAACCACTGTTGGTTGGTGGTTACAATATTATAAATACAAAAAATAAATGGTTTATTGTTTTAATTAATAGAAATAATTGTGCATCAAAAACATAGGCATTACAAAATCCAATTACTAATGGACAGTTTACTATTAGATATTGCAAGCATTTGTTTTTAAATACATCTATAGACATATGTATACGGGCATGTGTATGACCAACCAGCTAGCGTCATGCTGGGGACGGTATGCAGCTGGTGGTGCACGGTGTCCAGCAGCTTGACGTGCGCGGCGCGGCGGCGCAGCAGCGCGGCCAGCAGCGCCGGCGCCGCGCCGCCCGCCGCGCGCGCGCCCTCCGCCAGCGCCGCGTCCCCGCCCCCCGCGCCCTCGCTCAGCGTGTTGCGCGCGAATAGCAGCAGGTTCCATACGATCTGGATTATCAAGTCAAAGCTCATAAGTGTTCATTCTTATCCTCCCCCGATTATTATGTGGCTGTAAGTCATTTTTATATCTAGAGGTAGGTCCTGTCTTTCATAGGTTCAGTTCGGCTTTAGGGTCGGCCGTTTGACATATTTCAACATTACGGTGCGTTACTTCGTGGGGAGGGAGAGTCAAAATTATTAAAAATTGCGCTACTTAATAATTAAACGCCCTTTATATCATAATCTACATTCAAAAGCACTTTACATAATAACAATAAAGACAAGATATACTCCATAAACATTAATATGAGAAAACACATTCATAACGTAACACTCGCTAATTAAATCAAGTCATTAAGTACGATTATAAAAATGTTACCAAACGAATAAGCTATAAACTGATTTTGTACAAGTGGGAATCGAAGCCACGACCAACGCGTGCACAGTCAAACACTACTCTACTGCACTACAATGGCATTTAGAAGAATTGAACAAAGCCTAACCTTATAATACAATATGGCCGCCCGATCAGGAGAGTCGGGGGAGTCAGCTCCGCTCCCTTCATTGACTTCGGGTGGTAACCGGAACCGTGGCAGCAAGGCCAGCATGAGGTACTGCACGCGGTGGAGGCCGGCAGCGCCGGACTGCAGCGCGCTGGCTCTGGCGTCGTAGACCTCTGGACTGGACGTCCGCGCGATGACCGAGGTTAGTGCTTCTAGTTCTAGAAGGAGGCCTGGCGGTGAACTTGGATGTGCTGCCCTGTGAAAAGACTAGAATTTGGAATTCGAAATTGTAACAATTATTTGCTAAAGATGGCGCGGTGCTTCTGTTTACTTTGTATTCTAAAACAATGGTTCATTCTATACATATATCATATTAGAAATCCTCTCTACATTTTGTGTAAAAATGTATAAATAGCAATATCATAACTGTATTAACAAGTTAATCAATCAATAAAAATCCCATTTGAACCGTAACCCGTGGCCGGTGAGACAAAGCAACGCACCGCAGCACAGTGTCGACGCACTCGAGGTGCGCGAGCAGCAGGTGCGCGACGTGCAGCACCGCGCTGTGGTTGTGCGCGCCCAGCGTCGACAGCAGCGCGTCGCACAGCGCCAGCGCCGGCACCAGGATCTGACGGAACCTGACAGTAAAGCGACACGACTTATTCAAATGGGAACTAATACTATTATATTATTTATTTATGTACAAAATAAAAAAGGTATACGCCACATGCCTGTAATGGGATTATTAAATACACGAAGGCCATGGTGGCGCAGAGGAACGGCGTTTAACAGCGGGTTCAATTTCATCATATTAATTTACCTGCCCTGGTAAGGCAAGCTCACCTATGAGCCACAGACGGCACGAACTGGGTGTCCGACGGCGCACGCGCGTGGCCGAGCCCGCCGCCGTGGGGGGCGTGCACGTCGGGGTGCCGCCGCAGCGCGCGCACGGCCGCCAGGCTGGCCAGCGCGCCCTGCGCCAGCAGCGTCTCGGCGCCCACGCGCGTGCCCGCCAGCTTGATGAGCAGCGCCATCTTGGACTCGTACACGTACAGCACGCGGAGCGACTTGGGATTCGGTTCCAGAGCCTATGAGGTAATATAGCCGTAACTATTAAAAAAAGTTTATATCATCGATTTTGTTTTTTGAAACAACTATGTTTTATGATACAAATATTTATATTTGTAATGTACGTGTTTAATTAGTGACTAATCCCTGGGTACATTTGACGTACCTCCTCTAAACTGTGACTTCTTGTAATGCAATATACAAATTCGAAATCAATAAAAATTGCATTTAATGAAATATGCAAAAGGCATCAAAAAAATTACCTCTTGCAATCCCTCATCATCTTGCAGCAGACTGTCAATCAAACTTCTCAAGTACCCCTGATTGATCAACGTGTTCAACCAATCAGTACCCGGGTTGATTTCAATCAACGTATCCAGGCATGAAAGGGCCACCATTCTGCACACATCATGGCCGCCACCAATACAATCACTGCACACTATAGAACAAAGGTTCTCGCCAAATCCGTTTATAACATCGATAGCCATCGATTTCAAGCTCGATTCCTCTCTCGGTCGTACTTTGGAGCTGTCGAGTCGACTGACGTAATTGGTATTGCCTTCGTCTTCGGTCTCCGCTGGACTCGATTTCAAATTCACTATATTGAGAAAATTTAATAGCGCTCCATACAAGTTAACTCGAACTTTTTGTGTCGATACACCCGATACTAAAATCCAACTAAGAATTTTGTGCAAAATAAACTTCAATGTCAACGATTTCGTTTGCATTATCTGATTAGAAGGTCCAAAGAAGCTGGTTTCAAATTCCGCTGTTTTTAATGACGATTCTCTTTTTTGCAGTATAAAACAGTGTCGTAGATAAACTAGCAGGAGTAGAACAGTGCCTGAAGCTAAATTCCCTATCTGAGGTAGGACTTCAGCCGGTGTTATTTTATTGAGGAGGTCCTGGAGGATGTTGAGGAGCAGGTTCTTCCTGGCTTCCAGGTTTAGAAGGTCTTGTGGCGCCACGCAGAATAGAATCTCAGTGAGTTGTCTCCACGAGTCGTAGTAGTGTGTGAGTGTCGCTGCAAGGTTGCGTTGCTTGTTCACTTCTGTTACGTAGTCTAGCACCTGAGGGAATCAATATATATATATATATATATATATAAAATAACATTACAAATTTGACTTATCGTTATTACTTATAATTATATTATAAAAATACATAGAATAAAAATGTAACTGATCGCTGTCTGAACCATAGAAGATGTATGAGAAAATGTATTTTTAGGGCATTTATCAATGCAATAGAACCCAAAACAATTATTTTTATTTTTCTTGTCTGTTTGTTTGTGCACGTATATATCTATAATATCCCAGATCTCAAAAACGGCTTAATTGATTAAAATGCAATTTTGACTATTGTATTGTGGTAAGCGTCCCTTAACATTAAGTGTTTATTTAATTTCAATCGGTTCATAAATAAAACAGTTACATCCATTTAAATTATAAATTACAACAAAGTTTATAATTTTTGCGAGAACGCGGGCGGGCGAAAAATAGAATGTCATGTAGCTAAATAATGTAGCGAAGCCGCGAGAGGGTCACTAGTTTTAAATATAATTTAAAACATAATTAACCAAAAAGAGAGATAGGCGTAAATAAAAAAGTTAAATTTAACATTATAATAAAATAAATCTACTATTTTAGTTTACTCAATTTAGATAATATAGACAAACATGTCTATACATAAATACCTACTAATATCTGTAAATACTAATACAGAACAAAGTACTAAAACAAACTATCCACGATGGCATCCAAAATCGATCTATGAGAAATGATTATCATTAAAATATTTTCATTTCTCCGCTCCGAAACCCAAGACCGAGCGCGGCGTTGATTTGGAAATCGGAGAACGGAGTGTCTCTTGAGTAGGTTCTATCTAACAGAAAATAAAAGAATAAACCCCGTACCTTCTGTATCTCCATGGCGACGAGCCCCCGCTGCGGCGCGGACGCCCGCAGCGACGCCAGCTCGCGCGCGAGGAGAGCGTGCACGCGCGACACGCTGATGCGTTTGCCTCCTAAGCCTATGGAACGTATCCTATTGCCATTACTGTCTTTCGTATTTTTCATTATATTATATGTAAAATAATAACATTGGCTAACTAGCGATCGTAAGTGAACGAGGACAAATAATTAATAACAAAATATTTTAGTATCGACAAATAAAGCTATCCCCGAATATTAGTAAAACGACAACAAAAATAAATCTACAATTTCTATTAATGAACAAAAGAATTAAACAAACAACATGTCCACTTTACCAGTAGGCAGATCACACTCGTCAATAGCACGTCGCAGTTGGTGCGAGTGGAAAAGCTCCCAGTGGGGCTCCTGCGCTGGCGACACGCTCACTGGCAAAGACTCTAGCGTGCGACGCACCACGCACCATTCCCACTCCTGTGGTAATAAAAGTCCAAGATATATATCCATACCAAGTGTGAATATGTTGATAAGACGAATTGCATATACGATATTTTAAATAATAATAAGCATACTTATATATTTGCGTCCTTAATGTGTTTGAGCTGGGTGTTAGTCACCCATAGGAAAGAAGCAATCATTTATTCTTTTATTTTATTATTTATTACAAGTAAAATGTATATAATGTGTCCATCTTGAAAGTAAATCACTCTATTTTGGGTAGTTAGTGCAAGATTTTAATGGGCTGCAAATTTTTGGTCCCATTTTAATGCGACGTTATACATGTCATACAGTTTTTATTTATACTATGGATTTTCTCAAGTAATAAACATCTCTTCAGTCTGAAGCACGAAGGAGTACCTGCGCGGCGTGGTGGTCGCTGCGCGCGAGGGCGGCCAGCAGCGCGCCCAGCGCGGCGCGGTGCCGGCCCGCGCCCGCCGCGCCCGCCTCGCACGCGCACGCGCGCAGCGCCCACGACCGCGCCGACACGCTGGCTGCCGACGCGCTCTGCCAACGGCGCAGGTCACACACACATTAGCCATAAGCAAGCCAATTAATATTGGTATTTGTAAAAAGAGTATTTAAAAGACATTAACATTATTGAAGTAGCACTACAAGTGCGACCTGGCTAAAGTTCAAATTATACAATATTAAAGCATACAATATTTTGATACGGGCAGAAGATTAAGTTTCTTGTTGTATCATAGTGCCATATATATGCGTTTTCATGCACGCATTGTTATTTGTTTTCTTTCTCAACTGAGTATCTATATAACTGAGTAAAAGTATAGTAAGAGCACCTCTAAATTAAGAACAGCCTTAGCATGTCTCGCTAGGAAGTAGTCTCTCGCCCGCAACAGGCGCAGCGCGGGCGGCGCGGTGGCTGCGCGCGCGCACACCCAGTACACTAGCCGGTAGCAGCTCTCCACGAGGGTTGACGCCTCCCTATATTGTCAGTATTTTAATATTATTTTTGTTTACAATCTTTTCATTATATGTGACGGGTTCTATTTTATATTTGGGCTACCTAACAACGTAATATTCACAAAGTGTAATATTTGAATACGAACAGCAAACAAACAGCAGCAGCTGTATTTGACTTTTTACGTTAATCATCATGAGATCAATCTACATGAAAACTGTTATAATATATATATAAAAAATATTGCAATATTAAATATGAAACACAACAGAATACTTTTTATATTCTTGCAGATTATTTCATGCCAGAAAACAATAATAAATAACAAATAATACACACTTCTGCGCATTGCCAGGAGCTAGATACGTCTCGAGAATATCCAATACGGAGTGGAAGCACGTCCGCGGCGCGCCCGCGCTGCCCGGCTCCTGCAGCACGCTGCGCGATATCTGAAAACCATTTCGTTCATTTCACTTTTTAATTTATGTATTTGTCGGTTCGTTTCCTTTTTTGGAGGTTATACAAAGTCTTATAATATTATAGAAAATTAGACCGTTTAACCAAACAAAAATAAAGCACGTTCCAGATCATTCTGGTCGCCCCAGCAAGCAGACATCATAAGAATATTTGACTGTCATCAATGCCATCAATCAAAAACATTTAATTTTTAAAAACAAAAAACAAAATGGCACACAACTTACATCATCGCTCAAATTGTAACCCAACAAGAAATGCGCCAACGAGTGAGGCGCGGCCGGGAGCAGCTGCAACAGCAGCACTATCACGCCCTCCTTGGCGGAGCGCAAGTGGTCGCCTTCAATCCCACTGGCGTTCCCACCGCCAGGCCATTCCTCCGCTTCTAGGCATTCGACAAAGCAGTGCCTGTAGAATGAGGAGAATGGGAGTTTTTGTTACGGTCGACAGTGCACAACAGTTTGTAATACTTTGGGCAATTGAAGTATGAAGAAGCCGCACCGTATGTCGACGGCGCGCTGGTGCGTGTGCAGGACGGCGGCCAGCAGGTGCCGGGCGCAGGAGGGCGCCTGCGTGGCGCGGCAGAGCAGCGCCACTGCGCGCGCGCCCGCCGCCGGCAGCGCCGCCGCGTGCTCCACCACGCGGCAGCACGTCAGCAGGCGGTCCGTGTCGTCGGGGCCTTCGGGGGCTGGACATTATTGTTCGGGATTCATATATTTCAGAAAATATTATTATAATAACTTTCCGTTTCATATTTAATGATCCGTTTTTATTACAGAAGTATATCGTTAAATACTTTACCTAATATAAGTTTAGACAGTCCAATGACCAGCACAGCGCGGCCCGCCTCCGCCGCGGCCGCGTTTAAGGGGCGTTCGAGAGTGAGCGCTCGTTCCAGTATTTGAAGCGTACTCACTAGAGTCTGTTGCACGTAAACCTATGAAAAGTAAAAAAATATAAATAAACAAATAAATAATTATGAGTTTATGTGAAATATAGTGTACAAATTGTTTCTATTATTAACGCCATCATGGCTGGCGTTAGTTTCCGCCACCAATCCACATTACAACGCTAGTTGATTTGGTTTTCTTTATTAAAAAAACTGGCAGGAGGTGGCAAGAGCAATACCTACACGCTAAACAAACGCATATTATCAAGGAGAGCGCAAGTTCAAATCTCATTACTTTTTAAATCTTCATATAATAACCAACATAAGAATTACATTATGTTACTTTTTTGAATATAATCATATTATTGACAAAAATATATCGCATATTCACCTGTTCCGGAGCATCTTGTCTATCCATTAACTCATGAGCTTCATCCAAAGTGTTCAACACAAGACGTAAGAACTCAGATTTTGTATGGAGCTGTAGTAACAGTCTGAAACCGGGTGGTGGGTTCGAATCTGGCTCCCTGTTTGGCGGCGGGAAGTCCGTCGCCGTGGGCTCGTACTGGTCAAGCCAGCGTGCGAATAACCGAAAACTAAGTGACAGTATCTGAAATAGAAATAATATATTAATTGCTAATGTTTTTTATAACAATTGTTAACCATATTAAATATGTGTTAAATCACTTTATATTTGTAACTCTTTTAGCTTCACGCATCTCACGCCGAACACATTTCACAGATTTAGAACATAGAACCTAATATGAAGAATTTTCCTTAACTGTACCCGTATATAATATAATAAATGGTAACAATGAAAACGCAAGCAGCACCTGCCACTTCTCAGCGGCGCGCGCGTAGGGGCGGTGCGGCGCGGGCAGCGCCAGGCGGCTCAGCGCGTGCTCCACGTAGGGGTCCAGGCCGGGGGCGCGCGCTCCGGCGCCCAGAGCGCGCGGCAGCGGCGCGGCCCCGCACAGCGCCGTCAGCAGCGCCAGGAAGGCGCGCGACAGCGGGTACTCCTCCATGCGACATTCCACCTGCAACCGCCACAACAGTCAATATTCAATAGTTTACATGTGTGTGTGCGTGTGTGTCAAAATTTATAGGGATCCGCTACTCAAAGATTATTTGTAAAAATAACTGTTTAACGATTTATGTATATCGGTATGGTAAATATTTTAATATACTTAAAAAATATTGATAGTATTAGATAATATAGAAATGTGGCAATCGATAAAATTAATAGTTTTATCGATATCATGGTTAAGTTCGGTCGTCCACGTCGCAATATATGTATTTAGAAATCGAATGTTTTTAACAACTAATGTTTAGAGAGAAAAAAGTTATGAGAATTTCAAATTCTAATTAAAATATAATGTATTCTCTATTGAAGTGAATGAAAAATATATCACACTCAAATTTATAAAAAAAAACTATGAGTATGTAACAACTACAATATTTTCATATAGAAACGTATGAAATTGAACTTCACTTAATAATTATGGTGAAAGCTTTACAAACCGCCTAACTCCATATCGAACTTTAAAACCCCAGTGTACCTCCTGCAGTTCAGCGTTCAGCGCCCTCTTATCCTTGGAGGTGGAGACCAGCTGCGCCGCCTCCAGGGCCGCCCACACGCGGCCCGCCGTCGCCGCCGCGCCGCCCAGCGCCGCAAGCGTCAGGCAGAGCTCCGCCTTCAGCGGCAGTGGTACGTGGCAGCAGATTAGACCTGTTTGCCCACAATTATAAAACTTAAGCGTTTTAATAATATATTACATTGAAATGCGCGAGATGTGCTTACATGAAACAATTTTGTTTAAACAGAATATGTTCACAAATTTATAAATAAATATTATCTAATTCTACTTATAGAAATAATGTAATTTTAATATAAATAAAATCATACCAAACATGCAGTTAACGGCGTCCCATTGTAAATTTTCACAAACACTGACACATGCTTCTTCGTCTTCTTTCGCAACTGCAGCAATTAATTTTAGAGCAGCTATCATTGCCTCCACCTACATTATTACAAAAAATAATAACATAAATAACGACCACGCTTTTTCCCGAATAACACAATCTTCGGAGAGAACCTAGTGTCAATACACTCCGCTCTCCACTTTCCATCCATATTAGAGACATTGAGTGTTGAGTAGCGGAACTCAACGCCGCGCTTTGCCTTATGTACCAAGGCTGTGAAATGAAAATAATTTAAACATTACAATCGTTCTTCCGAGTAGGAATCGAACCCACAGCCGCTGTCACACTGCGCCATGATGGCCTCAAAAACAATTCATAATATGTTTATTCGTTAAACAAGTATCAATTCGAAATATGAAATGTTATGTTAATTTAGTCCTTACAGTGTTATGTATTACTCCGAACAATGCATACCTCTTCTTGCCTGACTAAAAGCCTCCCGGGTCTGGCGGCGGGCGTCACTATCGCAGACGCCCCCAGCGACGACGAGTGCAAGTGATCTGAGAAGGGAGCTGGATCGGCACGAAGGTTTCTAATAAAAAAAAACAAATTAAATAAGTCTCCTTTTTTACTTAGTTTTAATATTACTTTTTGTTAAAGATATATTTAGAAAACGTAAAAAAAGTTATCAAGTTGTGCGGGTTCAAATCCCGCTGCGTTCAAATTTTTATACGTTTTCTAAATATGTATTTTTCAATTTCCTTAGTGTGCGAATAACAATTAAAAAAATGTAAAAAATATATATATTACTCTTTGTTATCAATTATTTCATTATTTTACATATTTTTCTTGTCCATTCATTAAAACTGTGAGATATGTGTGATTCGAACCCCCTATTCTTAATATACAGAACCAAAATCTATCATAATTAAGCCACGACAGTGTGTATGTAAAATTTAAATTATAATATATATATAGCGTAGTACACATCAACAATTTATTTATTTTTACAATTTACAATTTATAACAATTTATTTAGTGTTGGTATTAATTTAGTTTGTATTTTTATGTAAAATGTTTATCAAATAAATCTTATTTATACCTATAGTACAAGGACAAGGCGGTGAGCAAGTGGTGCGCAGACAGAGCGTCGCGGCGAGCCAGCAGCGCCCACGTGTGCTTGGGCACGGCCAGCGCCGCGAGCGCGCGCAGGTACGCCGGCAGCAGCGCCGCCACCACCACCTCGCCCGACAGGCGCACGAACTTGTACAGCGTGGCCGCCCGCCCGCCCGCCCTGGCACGTGGCCAACATTTCATTTTATTCATTACACGACGAATAGAAAAGGAAATTTAAAAAAAGAAAATGGGTTCTATATCAGTTACATTTCTGTTGGACACAAAAAACAGGACCCTAAAAAGTACCAGGCCAGCATGTACCTATAAGAGTGCTGCGTAGTGTCGCACGCGAGCCAGTAGTCCCTGCGCAGGTGGAGCGGGTCACGCGCGTAGAGGCGCTCCACGCATCGCAGCAGCGCCTCGAGGCGGCTGCGCTGAGGCGAGGGGACCGGGGCGAGGCCCTCCGCCGCATACATTTGGGCTGCCCGAGCTGCTTCTTCTGCCCTGTGTTAGTGAAAATATTACCTTTTGTTTACGTACAAACGGCTGCGGTTTAACACAAAATATTACAAATTTAACCATTTTGCGGCTAATAATAATAATAATGATTTATTACATTCTTTATTTTCTGCAAATTGTGCGATGGTTGAGGGAAACTCAAATAGAATGTGTAACCAAGCTACGAAATTCTAGTCTATGTTATACGCTATATCGCTCTAAAGTTTTATCTAAATCTGTTCAATAATTTTCGCGTAAAATTTTAAATAAATCCATTTATCCTCACATATTTTCTCATTAACAATACAAGTAAAATATTAATAGCCATTAGAATTTGGTACACACATTGACTACATAGGCAATAACAGACAATAATTCAAACATTCAAATAGATTAAGACAACTAACTTGACACGCATCTCCATGAGTTTTGAATGCATCAACACTATGAAGTCTGTTATGAGTGAGTGAATGCGTCGCTGGTAATACTCTTCGGACGCCACCATATCTGCTGATAGTATAGCTTCGTCGAGATATTCGAATACCTAAGGGAAATAGAAAACATACCATTTTTTACATCGTTTTTGGTCACTCAAGGAGAACCTGAGAGTCAAGACACTACGTTTTCCACTTTCCGCGTGAAATCGAGACTTTGTCATAGCGGGGAAATTTAATATTTTATAAATAATCATTCCTCAGAGTGGGAATCAAACCCATAAAACCAATCGCGTTTACAGCCAGACGCCACGTGTCCCACTGCGCCACGATGGTCTCGTGTATTTTTATACATATAATAATTATATATGCTTGATTATTGAAGCCACCTTCGGTCGTTATAGACGTGGGTTCCATATTAATTCAGAGTTATTATATTGAAATTATTTTCATTTCCTCGATTTGATAAGATAGACCGTGGCGTTACGTTCATCGGACGGAAGTTGTGTCCTCACAATAAGTTCTCCCTATCTCTACGCTATATTTGAAAAATCCTTGCAGTTACAAAAAATTTTTTATTAACAAAAAAACTTCCTATATATAAATATATATATATACTATAAAATAATCTATACAGTGTGCATATACCAATATAACATTTTTAACAATTTTTGTCTGTCAGTCTGTTTGTTCCGGCTAATCTATAAAATGGTAATAAGGAGTAACTTAGGCTACTCTTTTTAATTAATTTTAGAATTCCATGCGGACGAAGTCGCGGGCACTGCTAGTTACAATATAAATTTAATTTTTCTTTCTAATTAAACATGTTATTTGGAATAGAAAAGAATATAAATAACAAAAGCACACTCACTCCTCCATCAATCGCAGCATCCACTAGCATCTCATCTTGATCTAGCAACTCAGTTTTAGGCTCGGTTCGTCTCAACAAAGACACTGGCGCCCTCTTCAATGCCGCTAGTGCCAAGCCCAACGACAACTGACAAAGGGCCTTTAACCCATTAGGTTTCTCTTCCTCCTGGGTCTGGTTGGGTTGTGACGGTGGAGACAGCTGGTCTAAGAGGACTGATATGAGATCAGCATCTTGGATTAATGGGAGCTTCTTGGCTAACTCTTCACCGTCTTCGCGTCTGTAATGTAAAGGTGTGGAATATATTTTAATGCTTTGTTGAGTTAGTTTAAAAAATATATATTTTATAACGTATAAAAATTTTAACGCAGCGGGATTTTTGAACCCACGTCTCTTGAAAACCATTCAAGCGCTTTGTTGTGTTGTTTTGTTCACCCCACCTAACAGGTTGGAACTGACATCTATGACATCACAATATAGCACAAAGTCGATCCTATTATTATTTGAATCGCATTGTCCATAGCGAATTTTTATTTTTTTATATGAGAAATTGTTTTTAAGAAACTTACCGATGCAATACAGACAAGTCCAACGCATAGAGTAATGCCATTTGCAATGCGAGGGATATCTCATCTAACGCACCCGTGGGACCTTTTGATGGCGACACCATTTGCTACAAAGAAAAAACAAAATAAATATAATATACGGAAAACGGAAAGAAGAGAACCGAGTTTCTCAACTCTCTGCAAAGAGTTGCCTACCTAAATATACAAAAAATATATATTTTTTTTAATGTGGCATCTATTTTCCGCTATCTGCCTTTTTTATAGAATATTACTGTGCTCTTTTTAACAAAGCTGGAATTATATGCAGTGCTTGGTAAAATCAAAGAGGAGAAAAAATGCATACAAATATTCCACTAATTTCATGAAAAAATTATATTGAAATGGTATATTTTTAATAATTTATTATACAAGCAATAATAACCAGGTAATAACTTAAATGACTGAATATGAGACATAGTTACGCAATAATGGAACAATATTTTACTGTGTCACTGCAATTTGACAGACATTTGTAGGACCAACTATATTTAAAAATATTTTCACTTTCCTTCTCTGGTTTTTCACTAGATTATTTTTTACCTTTCCTGTTGTACACGAAAAATGTGTGAAGGTAAAGAAATATGTAAAACAAATATTAAAATTCAATTCAATCTCACAAAAGGGAAAAGTTTTTCCCATAAACTACATAAATTGTAAGCATATTGTTTTCTTTTATTTTACCTCTGACATTAATCTCAACAGTACATCCCTGTCTAGACCTTTCTGAGCAGATGCAGCAAATACAACTCCAGCCAATAATTTTCTAGAAAAAAAACAATAAAATATAATTTAATTTTCACTTTAGAAAAACAATCTGAGTGGCACTTTTATGTTCCACAATGTATTTCAATGATATATTTAAAAAAAAAATTATATAAACTAAATAAAAGTATCAAAAACTAAGAAAAAAAAATTAAACTACTTGTAAACTTATTATCATTGTGTGGAGTCAAATTTTAAGTTTATCAAAAGTGTATGACGGCAAAAACAGGTTGGCAATCACTGTTTGCAATTACAGTTTGACTTACCTAGTGTTTTGAATTGTAGCTAACAGCCTTACATGATGTTTTCTAGGAGGTAAAGCACGGTTTCTTCGCAGAATTTCCAGCTCATTATCCAGGTCACATTTGTGTAAGGAGTCCAGAACTCCACCGAGTAACCCATCTGAGACTAACTGTCCAACATACCGGGAGACATATGATATCACCTCTTCTCTGGCACTTATTGACCTAAGTTCAAAACATTTGGTGAAATATTTTTTTTATGTTTTTTAAAGTATTTTTCATATCTTTATAATAAAAAATATTTTCATTTGTTTTATGTTTGTCAGGATTAGAAACTGAGCTTCATTGAAACCTCAAAACCATCAAAAAACATAGCAGCTATCCTGCTACATATATAAAAAATATTGTAAATTACTACAACATTTCACATAAATTTAAATAATGATATGTTGTAAAATTTAGTTTAAAATGTGATTTTAAAAATAATTAAATATTCTTAACAATTTATTAAGATTCTTACTCATATGTTGAAGATTTAAATTAAAAACTGCAAATAAGAAAAGATTAAAATAATAACTCACCATGAAACACCATCCCTTGCCATAACAAGTTCTCTTAAAGCTTGAACTAATGCTCTTTTGCCATCATAATAAAGAAATACTGCAAGAAGTCCTCGAGCTAATCCTGGCCTTCTAGAAGTTTGTCTTTGAGCTGTGTGCAGCAATTCTAAGCAGGCATATTCATTAGCATTGTACATATCTGAAAAAAAAACATTTAATGAATCTGTCACAGCTTATAGGAAAAATATTATTTACTATTATTTATTTTACCAGATATTATAATAGCTTCATCCACAAGTTCTTTGGAAAGTAATGTTCTGCCTACACTTGGTAAATTGACTCCTTCAGTGATACCCCTTTTTATTTCTTCCCTACTGGCTGGATTTTTAGCCTATAAATAGTATAATTGTATTATTATAAAAATATCATTTAGAATATTCTTAATACTTCATTAATAATACTTACAGGATTTTTAAGTAATGATAAGAATGTTTGTTTATGTTTTCTTAAAACAGACTCAAAGGTATGGACAGCGTATGGAGCTCCACTGCCCTCATTTGTAAGATAATTTTCAACGACAGCCGCGAGTTCCTTATACGGGGACCATAGGTCTTCAGTGGTAGTGCCTGCACGAAAAATAATTTAAAATTTAACTCTAATAACATATTAGTAGTGGTGAGTCAATATTTTATAACATTACAATTCTATAGTATAGTTAGTTTACATCGAAAAATTATTCTATAGTAATGTATAAATATGTTTGAAATTAATTAACCGCCAAATATGTATAGGTTATATTTGCATATTTGTATACCTTCGTTTATATCCATGATGGAAAAAAAATTGTATTTTGGTCACGTTATTTTAGTATAATACATGTGAAATTCAATTGCGTCAGTCTCAATAAAAATGTAAAAATAATGTAAAAGTACAAAGAACTATATTTTGAAAATACGCTTTCGGTAGTTCGAGTTTGACACTAAGCGGTTAACAACATTGCACAGGTAAACTATTATATTAGTAAATCTGAACCCGAGACACGACAGCATTAACCATTCCTTATTTATCTGTTTCCTATCTTTCTGAAAGTTTATTTGTTGTAAATAAAATATTACATTTTATCCTTCAGTTAGGTAATTGTATCGTGTGTATGTATAGGTTTATAAATTCACGTTTACCGTACTCTTTCATTTGAAATTCGTACGCCGCTATTGACACGCTTAAAAACAAAAAAAAGCATAAACACACGAACCCCATATAAAAGCTAACAATTTTAAAATTTAAATTTTAAACATACTTATAAGTACTTATTAAAAAACTTCGAAGAAGTCATTAGATGATATAAAAATAAAGGATTAACGTAACAGGATGAATAAAACTTCAAATAATATTCAGAAAATATGTAATACACTGTGACATAGAACAACGAGAATACAGTTTAGCTCACAAGAATAAATTAGTTTAAAAAAATACTCTCTACCAATATTATAAATGCATTTAAAAGTTGAATTATTAAAAATTTAAAGGGACTGTTCAATAGTGTACAAATGTTCCATACATTTATTTCTGTAGAATGTGTTGTTATAAAACACAATATTGTTGAAAAATTCCCCATCATTTGTCACTTGTACTGGCAAAGTATTTAGAACATCCTTCATATTATCACTTCTTACTTTATCACATTCATTATTAATAACATCTAGATAATTCAAAAGGGATTTATCCCGCAAATTGTTAAGAACAATGCTCCCGCAAGATGCAAAACCAGTCTTCTCAAAACACACCTTGGATAGAATATAAAGTGTGCTAACATTAAAATGTGTTAAAGTATTAAAATTCTTTAACAATATTGACTCCCCAACCTCTAACTCCTGTAATATACTGAATAATGATTTGAAACAGTTTTTTTCATATACATTATAACTTTCTTTGTATTTATATTCTGGGAGCAACAATATTTTAGTAACCTCACTCTCAGAACTGTCAATATTACTCACTTGTCCCCTTGATTCTTTCAATAGAATTATTTCTTTAAACTCCTCTTCAGCTAATATCTGTTGATATAGCTTGAAGATGGGAACAAAAATGAACTTAGAACTGTTCACTTTCTGCAGAGGTCTACCATATGTGAATACAATTTCAACTTTCAAGTTATCCTCTCTAACCATCCAACGGACTGGCTCATTAATCAAAATTAATGGATTAGACAATAATTCTGCTTGTAAGAAAGAATTTAAATTCTTTAATTTCTCTTTTAGAGACATTTTTGAATACAGCTGTCTCTCTGTGTAAGAGCCGCGGTGGTAACGTGGATTAGTGTTTATTTTGTTCTCTTCATGCAGAATTCCTTTTAATATCTCATGTTCAAACATAATTGGTCTTAGGTTGTATTTCCAAATGAATTCTGAAGCAACTATAGCTCTTATTTTTTTCATATCTCTGTGCAAAGCAATATTTTTCTGCATAAGATATGCTTGGAGATTATTGTTTATTACTTGACACTGTATAGAACAGAAGTAGTATGCACAATCTTCTATTTGCTTTAGAAATGTTTCAGGGATGGCCTCTAAAGGAAATAAAGCCTTTTTAGAGTAAACATCTGTTCCATATGTTGACTTCAGTATAGGAATATATGCTTCTAAATTGACATTTTCCTTGTAATCAAGACACACTGCATATACTTCAGAATTGCCTTGTCTTGATGTAACTGGTTTATATATGTTTACTTCTTCAAACAGATGATTGATAAGATACAATAAACTCACAGTGGAGTACTCAAATGTAGTGAATAGCTTAAAAATTAAAGTACCACCAGGGCTTAGTGTTTGTAATGCAGTGATAATTTCACAATAATGTAATGGAGAAGTCACTTCCTCTTGAGCATCAGGTTTTTGTAAACAATCAATTGATCCATCTGCAGTAACTAACATTACCTGCAAGAATAAATAAATGCTTTCTTGATGAGAAATGTGAACAGTATTATCACTAAAAATATAAAATAATTTAAAGGTATAATAATATAATAAATATTAAAATGTCTACCTTTCCAAGAGATTTTGCTTTATCTATTATTGCTTGAGAATTATCCCAATCCATTAAATTTCCAGTGTCATCAACACCAAAGAGCCAATTGTCCAAAGTATGAAACATAAAGCGGTCATCACTAATCATGTTTGAGGGAGAATTGCCTTCATAATATGGATTCAGGGTATTTGCTAGCCAATTCCACTGTAAATTTTGCACAATAAACGTTTTATTTATTCTACTAATTATATTGACTCATTATTTACATACTTTAGATACTTTAGATACTAAAACTATATTAAAACAACAAAACAAAATACCTGAATATTAGGATGATTTAGTTTTAAATAATGATTCAAAGATGTAATAAATGCCCCAGGTGCTTCACAAAGGTGGAGTGACACCATTTTATTACTAGCACTTGCTTCTTTTGGTATGACATTATAAGTACAAGCGCATTCATAGAACTTGGTCCAAGCCTGTGTTAAAAATTCCGGATTTATAAGACACCTAATTTTCCAACCAACTTCTCCGGCAGGGTTGCGGCGCCGTGTGTGACTACTCCATTCTTCAATACTGAAATCGTTTAGTTGGCTTTTGTGAAAATTTAGCTTCGTTTTCTGTAATTCTAAGCTTTTAACTTTCCAAGGAGGCGCTGAGAACCAAGATTCCCGGTCAGGCAGTTTCCACTCGCTATCAAATCGAAATTGATATTTTTTATTAAATAAATCATTTAATTCGTCCTCGAAATCATTGCTTCGGTAAAATTTTTGTCGCGAATACGAAAATATGTTTTCCGTCTTATGAAACATTTTTTAAACCGACTGCAACGAATGAAAAAATCTACGCTTTACAAATTAATGATGTTAACTACAAATACAAAATAAAAGAACAAAATATCACTCTTAATATATCATTATAATATATAGATTCATTATTAATGAAAACATAATTTATAAATAAGCATTTTTAAAAAAAGTTATGTTTATTGTTTACAAAAGAAGTACGTTTGAATACTAGAGGATAATGGTACTAAATTGAAGAAAATATGAATGTCAATAGTCAATGTTACGATCTTTGAGAGAGTGCGTTTAGGGAAGTTTGAAGTTTGAATCTTAATGTGATAGAAATAAGTAGTTGAAATTGAAGACAAAATATTTGTCCTTGAAAATGAGGGTTTATTCCTTTACACTATTAAGTTTCTTATATTATGAAACTACGACAGACAAAGAATTTAATTCGAAATTTCTAATAGTTATTAGCATGTTCATTTACGTATAAAACAATTGTCTGTAATAGTTTATTCCTTTTAATAATGATACTTATATTAATATATATTTTTATTGATATATAGTAATATAAGTATATATATATAATATCTTACAACTCAACAAGTCACAACAAATATATGTTGAAATATATAAGATTATTGTTTGTAAAATATTAGTATATACCAAAACATTATATAAGTGGGAATTTACTTCGTATGAACAAAATGTTTAATTTTAGTTAATTAAATCTCAGTCATGTCTACTTGAGTTTCAACTTGTAGAAATTATATACTTATAGAAAGTACATAATGTTTTTATAAATTTCCTGTTATTGGCACGTTATTGTCAAATGTCAATGTCATATTATTATATTTGACAGTCGTACGACTATGCAATGAATTGTTTTTTTTTTTATTCATCTGTTGTTCTTAAAATGAAAGGGTATACGTAGTCTTATTCCTTAGTAAGTTTTATAACGGAAAGTATTTGAACAAAATAGATGTATATATCTTGAGTTCTTGACTACAGTATGCTTTAGGCTTATTAAGACATATACGACATATACTAATAATATTTAGCTTACTACATGACTGCGCGAAGAAATTCCTATGAAAAGAGCGTGACGATAGACTGAATTATTTGACTTGATTAGTGACGCAACAGAACTTTTAACGACAGCCAGAGAACTTTTCTAAAGTATCACCATGAGCTTTACACGTCCCGAGCGAAAAGAAGATCCTCCTCATTCAAGAATATTTGTTGTTTGCAACAAACAGTTGAGGGAGGAAGATTTACTTTCACGTTTTGAGCGTTTTGGAAATATAGAGGATTTGTACATGCCTAAAGACCGTAGCTCTGGTGAATCAAAAGGTGTAGCTTATATTAAATTTGATAAAACATCATCTGCAGCAGCTGCTATCAAAGAATTACATTTAAAGTTTATAGGTAATGACAACAAACCTATGAAAGTTATGGTGGCAGTAAATAAAAATGAAAGTACTCAGAATGAAAATGAAGACCGATATAAAAGATTATTTATTAAGGTTTCAAGAGATGCCACAGAATCTGAAATAAGGCATCATTTTTCCAACTTTGGCAATGTTGAATCAGTTCACTTGCAAAAAGATAAAACAACTGATACTTGCAAAGGTTTTGCCTATGTTCAATATAAAACATTCTATGAAGCTGCTAAAGCTTATGAAGAATGTCATAAATTATATAAGCCTGTATTTGCCACACCAAGAGATGATTTAAAAAGAAGTAGACATAGTGTAGATTTTGATAATATGATTGTAGGTAAAAATACTTATAATGGTAATGACAGACATGGTCCGCCTGATACTGAATTTGATAGAAATGGATTTGTAGTAGGGAACTCGGAAGAGTCTAGCACCATCATAGTAAAGTGCTCTCCCCAAGTTCCACAAAAATGTGTAGAACAACTTTTTGACATCATCCCTGGCTTAACACAATGCCAATATTCCATAGATGCATATATTAAAGGTATCTCAAGGCACAAATAACTTATAAAGATAAAAAATATGCAGAATATGCTATTACCAAATTAAACAACTTTGAATTTCCTTCAGGAGAGATTATTTCAGTAAGACCACATAAGCATTCATTGAGTGTGGCTGCTAGCCACTTATCAAGTATTGCCAATAATTTCAAAATTGCAGTAGATTCAGGAACACCTGATTTAAAAGTATTAGCAGATGCTATTGCAAAAGCATCTTCTTTGATTAAAGCTGCATCAGGTCAGATTGACTTAGATGAACCTCAGGACTTGTCAAGTAACTTTTGTAGTGTAAATTTACCACCAAAAAGACCTATAGCAGATATCAATAGTAGAGTTGCTCGAAGGTTGTTTATTATCTGTAGGCCACATCCTCCATCTGTAGCAACTTTACAGGATGTTTTTTGTCGTTTTGGAGATCTCATTAATGTGTCTACTATACCCAATAAAACTTTTGGGTTTGTCAAATATGCATCTGAAAGTGCTGCTCAGGAAGCAATGACTACTTTGGATGGAGCCATTGTTACTGGTATAAGATTAAAAGTTGTAGAAGCTGATGAAAAACCATCAAAACCTCAAGAAAAAAATCATAATACAATTGAGTTGGTTGAAAATTCTGACTATGATAAGGAAGTCAAAAGAATGAGACTAAATGACAAAGACTAACTTTTTGGTCATTTTTTTTGACACTACTTTAATGTGAGTGGGACACAAGTTGACACAAATGTTTTGATATGACATTGATTGCTGAAATATTATAATTTACTTCCTTCTATATATATATATACTTTTCTCTACTTCATTATTTTTTTCTTTTTTTAATTTCTGTTATGCATTTGATAGTAATATACAAATTTCTCTATATATTTATATTTAGTTTTAATGCATTTTTTTAATAAATATTTAATATCTAAATAAAAATACAAATGATAAAGCTGTACTCATTTTTTATTAAATTGTTTACAATTTACAAATGTGTAGTTGATATATCTAGTTATAATATATTTTAAAGGTTTTGAAATTCATCTGTAATTCTTTGCATTATATCTCAAGACTTATAATGAAAGTCATTTAAATTCTAAATTTAAAATTTTATTTTATTAAATCAAAAACATTCTCTACAAAAATGATTATCAAATTAAATTATAATTTAATAAAAAATTATATGTAACAAGAAAACGCATTAGTTATGATAAAATTAATGAGATCAAGATAATATAAATAATAAGCATTTTTTAAAGTAAAAGTATAATAGTAATGTTATACATCTTAAAATACACTTAACAACTAAGAGATTAAACATTGAAGGTTACAAAGTACTTTGTAGAAGTGATATATTTTTTAAAGTTTAATTTTTTAAATAATGTCAAATACATTTAAACATGTCGATGAGGATTATGGCAGCATCTTACTTTATGATTGTTTGAAATTATTACATTTAAATTGTTTCCATTTCTTTACTATAATAAGAAACGAGTTCACTTCTGGCACTTAATAAGCAATGTCTTGAATTTGGAGTGTCTTAACAGTAGGGGTCGCTCAACCTGTTCCTAGTATATACATAGGAGATACATAAAGCAAAATTAAAAAAATATATACATTTAATAATTTAGTATAAAACATCAATTTTACTCCACTGAAATTGAAAAAAGTTACATATTTGAATTAAATATTTTCAATTGCATGCATGAATATAATGCAAGTAATTATTTTTTATTTTTTAGTAAGTATGAAAGTTCATTAGTACTCAAAATAATTTTGTTAATAAGGTCTTCATAAATTAAAACTTTATCATCTTGCTTGGTCAACACCCAATCCTGATTATTTTCACTGAGTGTTGTCTTAGCTTGCACCATCTAAAATTAATACAGAAAACAAATTTATATTTCTAAGTGATAATATATATACATGATAATATTTATATATTTGTATATAAGTTAAATAAATCTATAGTATAAATAATAGGATCATGGTTTTAAAATTATCACCTGTGTAAACATGTTGATATCTTTACATAGTTTAGCCATTTTAGCTTCCAATTCCATATTTCTTTTTCCACTATTAATTTTGACAGTTTTTATGTGTCCTATGCGTTTTCCAAATTGATCCAAACTTGAAGCACATTCATCCCAATTTATTAGATTAATAGTCTTTCCTGCAATTTCCCGTTGGGATTGGGAGTTGGCAATATTATTTTTTAGGCTTTCTGCATATTTTTTCATGTCAGCAATCATATTGTCTAAATCTACGTCCACTGTACTTTGAGACATATCCGGTAATAACAAATTGGGCGTTGGTGCCACTAGAAACTGTGATATATCCTCATGTCTAAGACCATTGTTCTGTTGTAGTCTATTAGCTGGTTGAGAAGGAATAGTATTCATCATTGTAGATATTTCGTCCATCGCTTCCTTAGAGTCTTGTAATTCTGCATCTAAGTTGCTTGTCAATGCCTCTAGTTCATCTAATTTAGTTGTTAGAAGATACTGTAAAAACGTTTCCGCATTATATTTGCTGTTCCCGCTCATTTTAATCGGAAAACGGTAACAAATTATGAAATGAAAGGAGAATCTTATAATGTATTATACTTCAGACAATGCCGAAAATTATTGATATTTAATGTTCCTTGCTAGGGATGTACTCAAAGAGTATATTATATTTATTCTAGAGATGACTGAATGATAAATCTGTCATTTATGGACAGTTAAACACTTCAACTAGCTACTATTTGATAATTATGTAACTCGATGATTTAAACGCCATATTATCAATCGTTCCTTATTTGAAATACATATTTTACAACCATACAAATTTATAATAAAAAATATAAAACTGGTCACCATAATTTAAGATAGAAATTTGATTGCATATTTTACTTGTTGTTAATGTCGTTATAATATTTTTTGTTTGTCAAAATTTGAAAATATTTACATTGCGACTGCAATGCAAGTTTAAGTTAAACTTGACTTTAGCTGTATTTCTTAGCTTGTTTAAAAATTTGAATAATATAACTACAACATGGTGCGAAAACTAAAATTTCACGAGCAAAAGCTTCTTAAAAAAGTAGACTTTATATCATGGAAAGTTGATAATAATTTAAATGAAGTAAAGGTTATGAAAAAATATTATATACAAAAACGTGAAGATTACACAAAAAGTAAGCTTTGATTTATATCTGATTTCCTTGGTATTTCTGGATTGGTAGGTTATTATTTCCGCAAAATTAACTATTTCTAACATGTTAATATTTTATTTTTCATCTTAATAGATACGCTGCAAATTATCAAGAGAAATTCGTGAGTTGGCAAGTAAAATAAAAGATCTAGATGCTAGTACAGAGTTTAGGACAGAGTCCAGTGCTCAATTATTAGAAAAATTATATCAAATGGGAATTATTCCGACCAGATGGGATTTGGCCCTTGCTACTAATGTATCAGCAAGTTCTTTTTGCAGACGAAGACTGCCTGTCGTCATGGTCAGACGTATGTATGAAATAAATTCTATAATTAAGCTCCATATCTTGCATATAGAAGAGTAGGTAGAGAGAATGTAGTGTTGAGATATTCCACTCTTCCGTTTTTTCTTATCAAAGTGGGAGAAAGTGTAAGATTTTATATTATAAATCTATAACCAGTGAAAAGACTAAGCAGATGGGTTGCATTTATATGGCTGCAAGGAGACTAGAGTCTGCCTTTTTATAACACATTCTTCCTTTTCAGCTTTCAAGTGGTAGGTGAGGATTTTAAAAGATCATATGTTAGGATGTTTGCGTAAACCGAGAGCCTTTTTAAAGGTGCCAGTTTCTGTCTGAATTGATTACTAGGATAGAATGATAGGAGAGCCAAGATACTTGTGGATCTTGCAATTTTTGGAGAACTACACAGCATTTTTTATAAGATGCGGAATGTTGTTTTAAGCCTGTTGGATGCACATTATGTGCATTCTTGCTAGAAATGCGCCGGAGACTAAATCCATATGTCCTAATAGTTAGATGTCAACAGCTACAATTGAGTTTCTACCCAGTATTTCTGATGTGATAGGACCAGGTGACCCGCCATAGTCTAAGTTAAAGCCCAGATATGTTACTCAATCACAAACTGGTAGTTTATCATTGCTATATATCATTTGATAGTTCCCACCACTCAAACTTAATGTATTGTGGGTATAATAAAATCAAATGCAGGGGCATTAATTGGAGTGACAGTGGAGAATGGCTCTCTCTCTCTCTCTGACAACCCTGCAATGCTGGAAAAAACGTGAAGCTACAGTGTAATAAATATATAAATATAAAATTTAATTCAAATAGTATTTTAAACTTATAGAAAAAAAATGTCAGAAACTGTGAAAGAAGCAACTAAGTTTATAGAACAAGGACATGTGAGAGTTGGTCCAGAGGTGGTAAAGGATCCTGCATTTTTAGTGACCAGATCTCTAGAAGATTTTGTTACTTGGGTTGATGGATCTGCTATTAGGAAACATGTCTTAGAATACAATGAAATGGTTTGTTTATTTATAATTATATTAAATATATATTGATCATATTAATTTATATTAAATATATAATAATATGTTAATCATTGTTTCAGAGAGACGACTTTGAAATGCTCTGATTGTAAATACTGAAGTGTTCTACATATATAAACCGGGCTTCAAGCCATGGACATATGCACTTGGAAACTTTGTGCCAAATATCATGTTTGTATGTCATGTAGTTTATATTGATCCTTTGGATTTTTTTGACTGATGTGAAAATGAGAATTTTTTCATAATACTAGAAATACATTAAAATTACACAAGTATCTAGTATATACACCACCATATATTTGACATGAATGAAGTTGATGAAGTTTTTTAAGTTTGTACAGTTACACAACACACATATTTCATAAGTATCTTGTAAATAATTGATTAAATATAAATATATTAAAAAAATATATTTTATTTAAAAATTAAAAATTTTTAAAAAATTGTCTATTGCAATAATATCCTTCTGTAATGTTCTAAAGAATATGACATTGTTTGACATTTAGTCAAAATTTTAATAACAATTTATGTAACACTAGATTATTTCTTTTTTTTTCTCTCGTCTTCTAGTGGCAAGACACTGTTCTGCACAACTGTCTAATATTTAAAGTTATTCTTTTCAATATAGAAACATAAAATAATATTACAAAATTTATAGCCATAACATGTCTTAAAACTAATGAAATTGTAATATATTAATACTTGATGAACAGGTACTAAATAATCAAAAACCAACAATAGTTAAAAAGTATATAGTTTAATAAATACCACTTAAATTATAACAATTATAAAAAATTTAAACCTATATAATCCCAAATAGAACTTCTTCAAAAAAAATGTTATTTTGGTTATTTTCATTTCACATAGGTTGCATATTCTGAACCCTACACTCTAACATGTTGGCAATCTTCATAAGGGCTTCTGCCTGTTTGTCTGCAGCCTCAGCCAGTTTCTTTATAGCTTCAGCCTGAATGAGAGCCGCTTCAGCATTTTTAGTTGCAACTGATGATCGTTTTTCTTCTGCTTTGGCTCTAGAAAGATCATCTGCACGCTTCTTTCTATTTCATCAGCCATTTTGGATAAATGCCTGAAAATCCATGGAACTTTAATTTTTAGAAAATAAATAATGGATGGAGATATGACACAAAATTTTGTTTTTCTTGCAAAATATTGTATATGAACACAATATAACTTATTATATAATTGAGGTGTAAAATAAACAAAGGCGATTTATTTTACTAAGTACTAACAAAAAACTGATAAGTATTTTTATATTGTATTATCAAAGTTAAATAATTTTATTTAAAATAAGAAAATACATGCTTAAATTTTTGAGCACGCCTGTCAAGAACCGGAAAGTCAGCGGGGCAATTTTTTTTCAAATCACTATTTACATATTTATTAGGACAATGACACCTTCGAAATAGGCTGGAGGGAGCATTTCATTCGAAAGGTGTGTTGTGAACATTCTCAACGCTTCGGTATCCTATTGTAAAAGCGCACATTGTCCCATAAAACAATTAATATTTGACGCAATCGATTTCCAGAGTAACATTTCTTTAGTATTAATATGTGCCATCACTGATTTTGGTGAAATCGTTAAATGTTTTTCTTTACATACATTACATTATCAATTACGTGTTGAAATGCAACTGTCAATATATTAATTTCTTTAATTTTTTGCCGTAAGGAATTTTTAAGGCCTAAGTTGTAGATTGAACGAGAATAGAAGCAAATTAATAGCGGCTGCATTACCCCCAAAGTATAATGCCATAAGACATAATACTATAAAAGTAGCTAAAGTAAGCAAGGCAAGGCGATTTTTCTTAACCGCGAAGGTCGGTGGTCTATATCTATAGTTCACTAATCCATCAATATGAGGTCCCCACTGTAATTTGGACTGAATAGTAGTACCGATAAATACCGTACAATCATCAGGATCCACGGTTTTACCATTCAAAAATGCATCGGCTTTAAAAATTGTCGGTGTTTGGTGTTCTAAAAATTAAACGCTTCGTATTATCGAAACTACACTACTTGTCCCAGGAGTTGCTGAATCATCGTTTACAAGTCATAAATCGTCTTCCTATTTTGTCTTGTTAATGTTTTACAAGGAGTTATAACGTAAACAAACTAAAAATATTTAAAGACAAGTTATTCTCGTCTGTACTGCGAAGTGGACGCCCAATCCCGCTCGCCCCGATGTCGCCTGATCGCATCCCACCTCATAAAGAGCCTGTAGAGCCTACTGTCTTCTGTGCACGGTAAGTCACGTGGTGCGTCAAGCGGCTTCTTTTGTGGCATGTATTAAACATATTTTAGAAAAACGTATACAAATTTGAACGCAGCGGTGTTCGAAGCCGCGCCTCTTGAAAACCGCTAAGCCATGCGTTCTTCGTCCAGCTGCGTCCAAATTCTTATACGCTTTATTACAACTTATTTTTATTGTTAGCATATATAGATAGATAGTTGTATCCCGCTACGTGTTAATTTTTTAAAAAGGTATTCATTTCTCTGAGGGGTGTCAGAGGCAAATAATTTAATTTCATACAGGGATAGAAAGTACGGGACTTTTTGTTTTAGTCCATTTGAAGAAAGCTGTAGGCTATTGCAATTCATAAGATATACATAAAACAAATACAGAAACGAAGAATGTGGTATACAAAAATCTTACTTTGTATAACTGGTGTGTCTGAATCACCATCAGAATCATTATTATCAAATTCTTGGATTTGAGTCACGCTCATAATGCTGAACCCTGCCATATCTAAAAATATTAATTACAAATATGTTTATATTACAATTTTGTATTAAAAAAAGGAAATGATGGTAGCCAAACTCTACGAGTGCTTCAAAATTGTATAGGTGCAAAAACTAAATTACCCCTTAAAAGTTTTAATGTCAAAATAATATTTTGACAAAACATAATAGAGATATATAGTTTTTAATATTTTTACCTGAACGTCTTTCACTACAGTCACTTTGGTTATGGTATTCGTGTTCGTTATCATGGTATGATTCCAGTTTTACCAGTGCTGGACACTCTTTCTGTAAAAAAATATAAAATTTTATATGAGCTAATAACTCTGGACAGTGATTCTATAGAAAATGATTATCATTTCCCTTTGCTTTAGTAAAACGAAAGGTGGCATTGCATTTTGTTACACACTACTCTCAAGCCTCTAAGGGGAGAAAGACGAAGTGCATTAATGTTTGACTTTTGACTGCCGATTGCCGGCTTGACTCACTTAATGCAGGTGGTGTGAAGTTAAAAAAAAGTTACTTACAGAACTTATATCACTAAAAGGGTCAACAGACACTTTAGATATCTTGCGTTCAAAGTGTGGTCCAAGTATTATCAAAGCTCTTTTTTCCAACCTTGATAAAGGTTTAAAACTATGCTTGGATAAATTAGTCCGTTTTCGTTTTTTTAGCAGATTAACTTTATTTTTCAGTTTATTTTTAAAATCACTCCAATACTAAAAACATTTATATTTTAATAAGACTTAAAAATATAAATTAGTTAATAATGGTTGGTAATGTAATAAATTATAAAGCAATAATCATATGTTAATTTAACTTATAAAAGAACATATGAAACAAACCTTACTCCAGCCATCGGTTGTTTTTTTAGTGCCAGATTTTGAGTTATTTAGTATTTTAGTTAACTCATTCCATAGGGTTTTGGACGTATGACGCGCTTCTAAAGAACGCAAGCTACCCGATGCGAATTCTATATGCTGTCCCATAAAGTCGATCATTAATTTTACTTGCTCGTACGATACATGACGAGAGTTACTCTCAACATCAGTCATATTGGCTGAGGCGTGAATTAGGAATCCACTTTTTAAAATAATTACTAGTTTTAATACATAGTTTAATTAAAAATAATATTTTCTTCCTGATTTATTATATTAAAAATATAGTATATATCTATCAGGTTGATACCTGCTATCTAGGTCGTTTTTTTAATTATGGCGCTTCGAACGTGCCAGTAGAGGACAAGTCACTTCGCCAATGTCACGTTGTATGGAGATTGACCGGTGAAAAAGAGAAGCAGTTACACTACGAAGACTTTCACCTGTAACAAAATAAATATTTACAACAGATATATAAATGCCATTAAAGGTTAGTAATGAATAATATATAACTAAGGGGAATGATTATAATTTGATTTTATTATACCTAATATATTTACATAAAAGACATATTTAGAAAACGTATAATTTTTTTTTATATATCTAAATATGTCTTTTTCAATTTCCTTAGTGTGCAAATAACACTTTAAAAAATGTAAAAAAAATACATAAAAGACGACACAAACATCGAACATTAAGTAGTAGGAGTAATAAGCTGATTACTCCTGGTTTTCGCCTTTAAAAGGTGAATCATTTAGGTCGCAAGGTATACGTATGTATAATAAAATTCCATAAATAACTTCAGACTTGAACAATTTAAAATCAAGATTAAAAACTTATTGAGGAAAGTGTATTATTCCGTCTAGGAATGCTATTCTGATGTTAAAATGTGGAATTTAATGCTATTGATGCTCACTGGGGAGGCTAATGGTAACTATGAACTTATTGTGAAACTTTAGTAATTAGAAAGGAGCAACTGTCGAGTTTCTCGCCGGCTCTTAGCTGAACTGCCTTCCGAGCCGCAGGTATCTTCCGCTAGGACTGACAATACTGACATTTTATGACATTTACTGACATTTGATTGACGATTCGAAAGTGCCTATTTAAATAAAGAATAAAAAAAATCATTTCGATTTGATAAGGGGATGGGGAAATTTTTAAGAAAGGATATCATAATTTAGGATATGAAAAAAGGACGTGGGAAGGGAACCTTCGTTCAGAACACTTTCGCACAAAGAGTGGTCCTTGACCCTAATCTTTGCCAGATGTACAGGTGTACATGTATGTATGTAAGCTTTTTCGTTTTCCAACCCAGAATTCTAAACTTTGCATAACTACGTATGTACTCAACGCACTTCTCCATCGTCATACAGGCTACGTGTGACGCCTCGACAGAAGTTCGCCGATTGATAAAATCAGAGCATTCCTGATCCCATAACGGTTTGAAATGCATCTGATTTTGAATGGGGTGTTTCTTGGGGTCATGTAAATCAGCTGCAGATAATATGGCAGAGACAAACCACTCATAACAAAGGAAAATATTCTCATAATTACCAGACGTACTCATGACACCCTGAACGGATAATCAGGCACCAACCATGTTTCCGAGAGGGCAACAAGAAATGTATTAAGCACGACAGAGGAATAATATTTAGCAGTTCGTGTTTTTTAGAACTCATACTTTTACTAATCCACTGCAGAAAGCTGAATGGAGCCATGTTGAGTAAGTTTTGGGCAACCTTGTAAATTTCTATGTTTTTCACTCCAACATAATTATATTAGAGAGGATGTTGCAGCTGCAGCATCAGATATTTCTCTCAACAAATACACAATGAATGGGCGTGTATTGGAATCAGTGTAGGATTTCGGACTTTCAGAAAAGGAAGGATGCACATATAAATTTTGTATAGAGGGGGTTCCGTAGGGTTTTTTCAACTTTTAATATGTTAGAAGTGACTTGGTCTTCTTGCCTTTTTCTAGGAACCTGAGACACATTTGAGCCACCTCCAGGATCGGGGTGATCAGTGTCCATCTTTACGCTACTAACCTTAATAATGTGAGATTAAAATATTAACTAGTTAATAAACAACACAAACACTTACAATAATCAACCACGTTATTAGTATAGATCCTTTTTTACGACAAGGTAATTCCACCTCGATAAAAAGGAAAACACACTACACCCATTAGACTAAATTTTAAAAACTCTAACACGAGTATCAACCAAAACAAACGTAAGCGAACGAAGTTGTTTTCTAGTTCTACATATTATCTATATAAATTATAAAATATAAACAAAAACATTGACAGACAATCTCAATTGTGTCAATGTCAATTGTGATTTATCACCCATGTCAGCAACAGGCATCACTCCAGGCATCTCGACACATCGTTTTTTAAGAATATCGAGTTAAAAAAATATCTAGTTTGCTTATTTGTTTTGTTAAAATATTTAAATGAAAAATATTTAATTGCCTTAATTAAGTAATTACATAATAAATACTTATTGGGTCAATTTATTATTAATATTGTAAAAACTTATTTTCATTTATTATAAATTCATATGAAATTGTAATCGAAAAATAATTAATATATTTCAAATTGAAATATAAAACAAACAGCAAAATACTTATGTATCAATACATTTTATTAACATTTGTATATTTTATTGAATATTTCAATATATTTTTATGATTAACATGAATTTAGATCTTAACCTTCAGAAACGATTTTTTTTTATCATAGAATGGCAACAAACAACACCTATCTATCTGCGCGAGTGTGCGCGGAGAAAATTAAGAAAAAATAAAAAAGGAAAGAAATGGCAGTTACCAGAGAGAAAGAAAATTGTTCAAGAAAAATTAATGGAAATATACCTGCACTATCTCTCAACAGTGATAATATGTCGACATCTACAGACAGTGACGACGTAGCGGACCCGACATATGAAATTAGAAATATTCAAAGTATTATAAATGTGACCCGTGAAAACATTGACGCTTTAAATGCTAAATTCGCTGGTTTGCAGCATCCTCCACCGTTGTACCTTTCAGAATATCAAGAGTTAACCGCTAAGTTGCACCATTTAGAGCTTAGGGAACAGTCTTTGCGAGACTTGTTGCAGTGCGACTCGCCGGATAGAAGCGAGGAGTATTCTTGGCAAGATGACTCGAAGAAGTATGATACTCTCACGAGGCAGCCCAAGGTCTTCCTCAGGGCTCACTTGCCGAACCAGCAGCGCACGAGCGTGCAAGTTAAAGAAGGGGTGACGTTAAGAGAGGCGCTCATGAAGGCGCTGAAGCTGCGTAATTTGACTTGTGAAATGTGCGAAGTGGTTAGGACAGGCAATAACCAAGTGATATCGTGGGATGTCGACATTACTATGATCGATGCTGAGGAGGTCAGTGATTCTAATTTATTTCTTCATAATAAAGGTAAGAGAGTGCACATATTGTTACATTATAATAACCTTAACATAGCTACTGTCACTCAAATTATAGTGAGTTATAAATTATAGTAACAATAGAAATGTAATAATTTAGATGAGAGAATATTATTTATAGTATTTGTATGTTTTTATTGTTATCATTAGCTTTGAATTTAATAATGTTTCAAAGATACATTATACTTGTGTTTATAGTAACATACTCATATTTAAATAAAGAAAGTAGTACTAACATAATTAATATTAAAAAAATTATAGGATTAGAAATCAAAAAGACATATAATGAAATATAATGTAATGTATTGTTATGCTATTTTTATTTCTATAATAAATATATTATATATTATTTAAATGAAGCTGATGTGATGTATTATAAAATTGTTTATATATATTAACTATACATTATAATAATAAGATTTTTTAATTAATAACATTATATGAAATTGAATTCTAGGTGACTGTAAGAATTCTAGACAAGCTGCCTATAATGTCCCATATGTCACACCAGTTCACCCGTAAAACATTTTTTACGCTGGCCTTTTGTGAGTGTTGCCGGAGGTTGCTCTTCAATGGATTCTATTGTTCTCAATGCAATTTCAAGTTCCACCAGAGGTGTGCGGATAAAGTGCCTAGTATATGTCATCAGGTAAAATTTGTTACATGCAAGTTTAAAAAGTTTCATTATTATAAGTATATATATATATATAGACACTATTGTTATACACTGTGCTATTGTGACAGTGGTTGTGGGTTCAATCCCCACTCAATAGTATAGGAAATAGTATTTTGCCATATCAAAAGAATGAAATAAAAAATAATAATTTCCCTAATAATTTAAATTTGAATTCAAGTTCAGATCTCATTCATTCAATCAATAATATTTTATAATGAAATACATGTTATCTAAACATATAATTGATTTGGCCAAACCTTGCTGATAATCTTATTCATGTCCTCCACAAATTACATTATATTCTTGCTGTAAAATATTGTCTTACTAACATTTACTGATAAGAAATTTGGTAGTTTCTATGAATCAATGTTTTTTTGTCAATGAATTGTTTTTATTATCTTTATGTTAAGTTTAAATGAATGCACCACTCAACACGCAATGTCTCATACAACGTGAATACATTTGTTTTTACCTTTTTTTCCATTAGGTTAGAATGACAGACAAATATTATGCTGCATTATTAGCCAAGAATCCCGAAACCCAAGCTGGTATACTCTATTTGCCTTCACATTTCAGCTATCATCAAAATAAGTGAGTAATAACAATAAATTATATATTTTTTCGTATATAGTGCATAATAAAGTATACTGTGAAATTGTATACAATAGATATATTTATAAATGTATAAAAGTCAAATTTGTAAAGAATTTTTCTATTAGTCTGTCATCGTCAGTAACAGTTACTCACTCACTGTACACGCCATGGCAAGGAATGATTATATTTAAATAGTTTTTGTTTAACCGCTCTCGTAAGACTACGCCACTGGGTAGAAGCGAGGAAGGGAGTGTCTTAAGATTATATTTGCTGATATCCGGCTATATATGTGTATGCGCAAGATGTGTGAAGCTGACAAAGATATTCTATGTTGTATTGTATTTTTATTATACACACCCAGGTCTGTCTCTCCCGCTAAGAAGATGGAGGAGTTTGATGTTAACTGGTGAATATTATACCTTTAACATTCAAACTTTGTTTTAATTTTTTTTTTTTTTTTTTTTAGATATATTTTAATTAGTAGCATTTAATAATTACACGGGCAGACGGTGAACGGATTCATAACACTAGAATCGAGGCGTACACGCGAGTGGTTGTGGGTTCGATTCCCACTCGGGCTAATGATCGTATTTTAAACTATTTTCATTTCTGCTCTGGTAACTAAGACAAAGAGCGGCATTGAGCTCCGCCACTTAACATCTAATGTCTCGATTTCAGGCGGAAAGTGGAGTGGAGACAGAGTGTCTAGATACTAGGTTCTCTCTGACAACCCTGCTATGTGAGCTAGATAAGCTAAAGCTAAAAATAAAACTTTTTTATATCTTATATATTTATTATTCCTCGTGGCAAAATTTACTTGTGTTTTTGAATTATCGTAATGGTTATGAGTTCCGATTCTATCAAAAGAAATATTTGTATTAATAAAATTAGAGGCTATTGTGGGTTAGTGGGCCAGCGTCTGGCTGCAAACGCGGCGCAAGGTCTCTATATCAAATTCTGTCGGAAAGTATAGAGCGGTGTGTCTTGACAATAGTTTCTTTCTGTCTACTGAAGACAAAGTAGTAGCTGCATATAAAAGCACGTGAGATGTCTATGAAATTGGAAAATGACATGAAATATTTTTTGTTAGATTTTCTCTGAGAAGTGAGATAAACTTTTATATTAAAAAGTTCATTTATACACTTAAAACTGTAAATATGTTCGGTATAAACTAATATTACTATTATTTTTAACACTTTTAAAGTGCTGATAACTAACAAAAGTAGTAATGTTAAAAAATGTTACTACTATAATACTTCTGTATACCCTTGAGTTCGTATTTATTGTAAGATTTCTAATATATTTACAAATTTTTTAATTTATATTTTTTAATTTAATAAATAATAACCTTGCAGGCAACAACACCCGCGCTCACTTAATCAGCAGGACAGATCGAACTCTGCGCCGAATGTGTGCATTAACATGGTACAACGACCAATGACACTGGCGGAACATCAGCGGAAGCAAAACCAGGTGTACATTGTTTACTTTTTTTCTTTTTTTTTTAAATTTCAGCTTTACGCTCTATCCACATATCAGGGTGGTCAGAGAGAGCCTAGTGTCAAGGCTACTTCTTCACTTTCCACCCAAACCCAAATTCGAGATATTGTGTGTTGAGTGGCGTAACTCGACGCCGCGCTTACTTAATTCAATATATTTTATTACAATACTGTTAAACCTGACCGCTAAGCCATGCGTTCTGGTCAGAGCGCTTGAACGGTTTTAAAGAGGCGCGGGCTCAAATCCCGCTGCGTTAATATTTTTATACGTTTTCTAAATATTTCTTTTTCAATTTCCTTAGTGTGCGAATAACACTTTAAAGAAATATACAATACTATGAGATGAGATGCTAACAACAAAAATAAGTTGTAATAAGCGTAAAAATATAATATTCTTTCGCCCTCTGGTTCTTCTCAGGTATGAGCCATTAACTTTAGTGAGCTGGTGAAAAATTGTTTCACGTTCAAAAAATGAAGCATGTAACTTCTTATTTTTTAAATAAAATTATTAGACTTTGACATTTGTAATAAATTTTTCATAGTGTAATAACTCACCGCAGTCGTCCAACTACTTGACGTCGAGTAGACACAACAAAGACGATAAGGACAAAGGCGATCCTCAGCAGAGTCAAAGCACACAGGTATATTGTTTTGGTAATGTTTAAATAATTAAAATTAAATATTCCCGACATCGGCGTTTCAATATGTTGTATGGAGAATGACGTAGTATGCACGCGAGTGAGCGAGTAGAACTCCGATTAGAACGGACAATAGAGGTTCTCTTGCACTCGGCAGGCGTCCCCGACGGGCACGCTGCGGCCGCGGAGGGCGCGCGCGCGCTCCGCGGACGAGTCCTGGAAGCACGCGCTGTCGCCGCGCGAGAGCTACGACGACTGGGTCATCCACGCCGACGAGATCCTCATCGGGAACCGGATAGGTGCGCTAATTATTATATATATAAAATATAAAAGAAATATATATGAAGAAAAAAATGCTAAATTAACATTCTATTGTCCTTTTTATAATTAAATATTCATAAAAATTGACAAATTATGAGTGTTATACTTGGTAAATATCAGTATTACATATATAAATATATCGTATGAATGTCCAAATTTGATTTGTATTAATGTTTTACTCAACAAATATTTGTTTGATCTGAGTGATAAAGCAATTCTTTTAATTATCATTTCGTGCGACCAGGTTCGGGCAGTTTCGGGACGGTGTACAAGGCGCACTGGCACGGGCCCGTCGCCGTCAAGACACTCAACGTCAAGACGCCCACAGCTCTGCAACTGCAGGCATTCAAAAATGAGGTGGAATTCAATTATCTGTGTATATGTTTGAATAAAAAAAACCCTTTGTGTAATCGATCCCTTATTGTAAGTCGCAGGTTCGCACCCGCACTCAGTGGACAGACTTCCAACGCGTGTGCTCTCTTGATAATGGCGTGGGTGTCATCTGTTTATAACAGAGACGAGTGAATGGTGCGTAAGTGAGTACTGCAAAGGCCTATCCAAGCGCTACTTTGAACGCGCAGTCACTCACGCGAGTCCCTCAATTGTACGGGCGAGTGACTACACCCCGTCCTCCAACTCTCTGCTTAGGCAGCCACGAAGTGCTTGCATTTCGCAGGGATTGAGTGCCCTCTGCCTTCACCCCACCGGTGTCGCTGTAAAGACCAATAGAGCCAAAAACAAATGTCGATAAAAAAATGTACGCTAATCTAATCCACAGGTGGCGGTGCTCCGCAAGACGCGGCACTGCAACATCCTGCTCTTCATGGGCTGCGTGTCCAAGCCCTCGCTGGCCATCGTGACGCAGTGGTGCGAGGGCTCCTCGCTGTACCAGCACCTGCACGTGCTGGAGACGCCCCTGCCCATGCTGCACCTCATCGACGTGGCGCGCCAGACGGCGCAGGGCATGGACTATTTGCACGCTAAGAACATTATACATAGGTATCTAGTGTTTTGTTTTAATAAAACAATTTAGAACAGATGAAATGTTACCGAAGTAGCATGGATAGTTAATTTACCTTTGCAATTTTTAAGGCGCTACATTTACACTATGTGTTGATAAATAATGGGCAATATTAGTCTACTTTAAATAGGTAGATTAGTCGATTGCACTTTTTCGAATCCTGAGTTAATTTCATTAATCGCATATTATATATACTCGTACTATACACTGCGCAAGCGTAGCGTTGTGAAATGACGTCATGCGGTCACGTGACCGATAGCGGGGCCCGAGTTTCATCGAACTTGTAAAATCAAAAGAAGATTCTTCGTCGAATTTCATAGAACAGATTCTCTTTTTGGAGTTTTTGACTACAAGAAAGACTAGTGTCATACAAGCTTTATTGTGGCAAAGTTTTAATTGATTTGAAATGTACCTAATAACATTCTTCATATATATATATATTATTATTAATTTGTTACATACGTTCTTTTTATATAAATAGTATCTAAATAAATTATGTTTTGGTTTTTCACAGGGATCTGAAATCAAACAATATATTCTTAAGAGACGATTGGTCGGTGAAAATAGGTGATTTCGGTCTCGCCACGGCCAAAGTGCGGTGGTCAGGTATGTTTCTTTAACCTTATTTATATTATTTATTTTGTCTATGACATACATAAATACATTATTAAGTTTTGTAATATTATATAGCTCAATGTGTTCATGATTTCGTTTACTGTACATATATTTGAATACTTAAGTATAAGTCAGTTAGTCAATATTAAAAATAAAAAAACAGAAAAAAAGAAACAATTATTAATGTGTGCACAAAAGGTGGTCTTAAGGTTAGGAGATTTGAAATTTATATAGCGTGGGTGGTGTAAAAATGTATTATACATATTGTACTATATCCTAATACATTGACTCAATACACAGATATAAAACACACCTATAAAATACTTAATAATATAACATACTGGTATATATCATTGTATAATTTACTCATATGACTATATACTTGTTAGAATTAGAGATTGTACAGTTCGTAGGTGATTTGATGCCGTCTTAAGATGAATTAATTTTTTAATAATGATGTTTATCATTTTATTTTGAAATGTTATAAATATTTCGCACGTTTAATATAAAGGTGGTTTGTTCATCAGAGTGGAGAAATACAAATAATTAAATTACACAAACAATCGACATTATATACAGGCACTGTCCCATTGCGCATCTCAATTTTGATATATAGTGAATTTTAGTATTTTAAATATTTTCGCCTGGATGGATTCCAATTGAACTGCAATTCCAGACTCGTCAACACTGGGCGGGGTGCAGTGGCAGCAGCCGACGGGCTCCATCTTGTGGATGGCGCCGGAAGTGATCCGCATGGACGAGCCCGTGCCCTACACCTTCCGCTCCGACGTCTACGCGTACGGCATAGTGCTGTTCGAGCTCATGGCGGGGGAGTTGCCCTACTCCCATTACAATAATAAGGATCAGGTATGGACTTGTGCATAAATATTCCAACCTAGTGTCAAGATATAGACACCGTTCTCTGTTCTCCATTTTCCGCCTGACCTCGAGACATTGCGTGTTGAGTGGCGGAACCGCTCAAAGCGCGGCTTTGTCTTAGGAAACAGATCGGAGATATGAAAATAATCTTAAATATAATAATTCCTCTGAGTGGGTATCGAACCCACTACCAATCGCGTGAACAGTCAGACGCTGTCCCACTGCGCCACGATGACCTCAGGCAGTTGATGTTACAATAGTTTCAGCTAGACGCATAGATGTTCTATTTCACATTTGTATATATATATATATATCTCTTCTATCACTGAGTAACTGACAGACAATGCTCAGAGCGAAAATACGCTTTCCTAAAGAGGACTCGACTCGACATTCCATAAAAATTGGTCCAAGCGGTATTCGAACCCGCGCCTGATGGGCGGTTTCCAAGTCTACTTATGAAAGGAAAATAATAAATTTATCTATGCCTTTTCTATTTAATATTTTAAACATTCAGATTCTATGGATGGTGGGTCGCGGCCTCCTCCGGCCGGACGTGCGCCGCCTGCGCCAGGACGCGCCGCAAGCGCTTAAGCGCCTGTACGAAGACTGCATCAAGTTCGACAGAGAGCAGAGACCTCTCTTCAGGCAAATCCTGGCCTCTCTGGAGTCCATGTTGCGGGCAATGCCCAAAATTACACGCAGTGCGTCTGAACCGAACTTAAATAGACAGTTGCACGCGTCGGACGATTATTTGAGTTACAGCTGCGCGTCTCCCAAAACGCCTGTTAATTTCCAATTCAACACGGACAGCAGTTTTCCAGCGTTCTACGGGTTGGTGGCGCTTTTTTCATATATTTGTAACAGTCTTTTCTTTTTTATTATTTTTATTATTCTGAAAAGAACTAATCATTCTGCGCAATATTTAGTGCAATTTATATTACTGTTAATATTTGTAATGATTTAATAATATAAAAAAAAATATATATTTTTATAGGTAATATGAAAATCAATTTATTGAGGCTATCGTGACGCAGTGAGACAGGGTCTGCCTGGCTGTAACCGCGATTGGTTGTGGGCTCCATTCCCACTCGGGGGAAAGATTATATAAAATATTTTCATTGTTCCGCACTCGTACATAAGACAAAGCGCTGCATTAATTTCCGCCGCTCAACACGCAATATCTTTATTTTGGACGGAAAGTTTAGAAAGGAATGTCTTAACAGACTTCCCTGCTACGGTAAAAGCATGAAGCTGTAATAAAGCTAGCTAAATAAAATATATATTAATAGTTATTTGTTTGTTGCAGCATCCCAGTACCGAACCAGCGGCACGCCTAGCTGTAGGCTCGTACTGACGAGTACGCGATCTCAACTTGTATTATATTATATATTGTTACATTTCATCATTCATCTCATCTATCTAATCTCTGCCCGCACCTTTAATTACCGTATTTATTGCAAATTGCATTAAAAATATTTGTTTTTGAGTCAAAATCCGCTTCAGTCCAGCGTGATATCACAAAACGGAGCCTTATAACAAAAATTCAAATGATAAGTGTGTAAGTGTAAATATTTGTATTTGCTTATCAGGCGCTTGGACACGTTCGGAGCTAACGTTTGGCCGTCATTTTGGTTTCTCTGACGACAGGAGACGAACGGGATCGTGTCACTCGACTAGTGCCTTTGAATATAGATCAAATAGTTTTTTGTCCGAGTACCGTCTAGACGGGAGTAATGGACGGGAAAAATACTTGAATGAATTCTTTTGAAACCATTGTGACAATGTAAGAAGACAAATTTATATTTTGTTGTTCAACTATTATAAGGTTGAAAAAGACATACATATTTAGAAAACGTAAAAAGATTTGAACGCAGCGGGATCTGAACCCGCGCCTCTTGAAAACCGTTCAAGCGCTTTGACCGCTGAGCCATGCGTTCTACATCCAGCTACGTTGAAATTCTTATACGCTTATTACAATTGGTTCAAGTCCCGCTGCGTTCAAATTTTTATACGTTTTCTGAATATGTATTTTTCAATTTCCTTAGTGTGGGTAATAACACTTTAAAAAATGTTAACAAAATATATATTATAAGGTTTTTTTTTATCATAGTCAGGATATTGCAATTGTGAGAATAAGAAGAGTTAATACACAGCTTCGAAGAGTTAATCGAAATCTCAAGGGTGATAATCATTATTTACTTGTAATGATCTAATTGTATAGTATTTGTGCTGAAAAGTATTATTTGTATAAAAGCCGCCGTCGCGATGTAATTTATTATAATCGTATCGTGTAAATACATAGTTTATGTAAGTAGCTTTATTGTAAGGACTTGTGTATACATTTGATGCATATTGTAAGGACACAATAAATTATTGTTTCAATTTGATTTTTGGCTGTTTTTTTAATATCCTTATTCCAATAATATATAATATTATATTATTCTAATAATATATAATATTATATTATTCTAATAATATATAATATTATATTATTCTAATAATATATAATATTATATTATTCTAATAATATATAATTATAATATTCTTAATTTTATATCCTTATCCTTATTCTTAAGCTTGGCTTATCTGAGTTATAAAACGTTGCACGACCAATCCAACCAATGGCAGTAATAAAAAAAGGAAAACCGACTTAAACGTATACTCGTGACTTTCAATTCGATTATTTTTAATGAAATATAACGTATATGAGTTTAACAGTCAACTAGGTTGGTAATACTACGAATAACTCGAAAACTACTTGTGATATTTTAACCACGATTTGATTGGAAGGGGACCCCATGAAAAGCACTAGCTCTCGTATAAAAATAGAATCATCAAAATTGGTCCGCCCAGTAAAAAGTTGAATTAACAAAAAAAATACACTAAGAATTGAGCTCCTTTTTTTTTGAAGCCGTCTCGAATAGGGTTAGAACGGAGTGCCGTGACACTAGGTTCTCTCTGACAACCCTGTTATGCAGGATAAACCGTGGAACTAAAAAGAAAACAAGTACAAATGCGTTAATATATGCGGCAGAAAAGGCGTTCTTAACGCCAATCAGGGATTCGAGTCGAGTATATATATATATATATATATATATATATTATATAACACCCTAATTCCTCATATATAAACGTAGTACACCGATACCTATAAAATACATACTAATAAATGCTACAAACTCCAGACTGAATTATATTTATTACACACTTATAAATTACACTCGTAAGTTGTTATCAATTAGAGTGCTTTAGAGCAACTAATATCGTTTAGCTCACGTTATTTGTAAGTGTTATTGGTGTTTACTTTTTCACGAACCCTGTAATTTTTACGAATAACTTAATGTGCATATAAACTCCAACATTGATTTAGTCAGGGCACTTCTATTTCCGAATTCATCGTGAAAAGGTGTATTTTGGTATTAAGAATATTTTTGTTATAAATATTTTAAATAAATACAATAGTCTTTTACACACGTCATTTGTTGGTACTCAAGAAATAAGACCAGAGAGGAGTCTAGATTTTATGCGAGAAACAATGTGAAGCTATAATCTTATCATTTTAAGATTAGGGATCGAGCCTGTCACAACCTGTGAATCGTGTGCGAATTGAATTAGCCTTTAAGGTTATAAGGATACTAAACTATTTTTTTAAACATGTTTTAAAGTTTTCAAACGTTTTATTTATATTTTAAAGTAAAGCGGTGCTCTTTTATTGTTTTGTTTGTACAGTAGTTTAATTTAATTGTCCATGTAATGTAATAAATAAATTAATGTAGTACATTTACAGCTTTCGCATAATTTCTTAATTTACGTCAGGCACGTCTAGTACACAAATTTTATAGTATATTAGTAAAGCAGTTCCTTTCATAATCTATACATATAATAAGATTGTAACTGATCGCTGTCTGTACTTGGAGGATATATGAGTAAAAATATTATTGGAGGCATTTATCAATGCAGTTTGACTATTGTATTTGGTAAACTTTCCTCAACATTTATTGTTTATTTCATTTCAATCGGCTTATAAATTAAAAAGTTACAACTTTCTTAATCATAAATTTAAGCAAGGTTTGTGATTTAAGTGAGAACGCGGGAGGACAAAAAAGTTAAATAGTTTACGGAGGCAAAGCCGCGAGCGGATCGTTAGTGAATAATATAGTACATACTAGAAGGGCCTTACAGCAACGTATATGCGACTTTTTACAAAAGTGTTGGTCAAACATATGGTCTTATAATTTACTTTTATCAATTTATTATTTAAGTTATTAACCTAAATCAATATTGTATAAAATATAAGAAAGCAAATATTTTTTATTTTTTATTAAATATTTTTACAGCCCTGTTTCTTAATTTTTACATTTTCGTAGATAAGAAGCTTCTATAATTTTTCACGACGATACGATAATATGCTGAAAAACTTTTTTCAGCATTTTTTTTTGATTATAATTATGAATATATTTTTTAGGTATAAATGTTTAGAAAATAAGAAAAAAATATGTTAAATTGGCAATATTTGTTATAAAACTTAGAGAACTCTTAAGAGCGCTGGCACATTATGATACAATAATTAACTACAGTTTAAGTTTTTATACTTAAACTCAATAAAATGAAAATTACTGTTAAATCATTTATAAATTAATTGAAACATGTTTGATAATTTTGGCTATAACTGTTTAGTTTCCGTGGTGTAGCGGTTATCACATCTGCTTAACTCGCAGTAGGTCCCTGGTTCGATCCCGGGTGGAAACATATGTTTTGCATTAAAATTATATTTTTTAATTGTATTTTTTTTATACCGATAATTTGCACAAATTACAACTGCATTATAAATACAAACTGTTATACATTTAAAGTTTTAAAATATGAAACATTTAACATTGTAATATATGCTTATAAAAATAAATTGGAACTTGTATTAACTTCAAATTTGTACTGAATCACAATTTATTATCTTATCACTTAAAGTTACATGGTGTGCAATAAACAGTCATAAAATAGTTATTACAATTTCAAGTAATCAACACAAATAAAATAAAAGAAAGAACTATTCATCAGATTCATCACTTTCTGCACCTTTTTTATTTTCGCTTTTCTGTTTTTTATTCTTATTTCGTACTTCATATTTAGATACAAAAATCTTCTTGCCCTCAATCTTGACATCTTCTGCAACTTTCATAGCCTGTTTCACTCCTTCAGGCCCATCAAATTCAAGAAATGCAGTAGCTGAAAATTTTTAAATGATGATAAACACTTTGGTTTAAAACGCTTTTGTTAACTTCACCAGTATCTTTCCAGGTATCAGTGGAAAAAAAGCAACATTTACATTACAAGTTGTGTCTTTTTTAAACTAATTTGTTATTTTACGAAAATAATTGTGTTTATGGGTTTGATTCCATTCGGGGGAATGATTATGTTTCAATTATTTCCCCACTATGGTGACAAGACAAAGAGAGACGTTGAGGTCCGCCACTCAACACGGTATGTCTCGAATTTGGCCGGAAAGCGGAATACAAAGTGTCTTGACACTAAGTACTCTCTGCCTACCCTGGTATATGGGAAAAAGCGTGTAGATGAAAAACGGTATATCCGTTATTAAACTTATAAATGTTTTAAAAAATATATTTTTTAAATTAAATTAAAAAATATATTAATTCGTTTTCACGCCCGCCCACGTTCTCAAACTTAGCTTAAATTTATAATTTCAATGGTTGTAACTTTTTTTTATGTGACGATTAAAATGTAATATGTACTTAATGTTGACAGAAGTTTACCAAAATACTATAGTCGAAACGGCATTTAAATCGATTAAGCTGTTCCTGAGATTAGTGTACACAAACAAACACACAAACAGAAAAGAAGATTAAAAATCATTGTTATGGGTTCTTTTATACTGACAAATGTCCCCGATAATATTATTTTCTTATATATTCCATGTACAAACAGCGATCAGCTACATTTTATTATATGTATAGATATATTTTGAAAAGTGTTTTAATTGTAATTTTACTACTGAAATGCTTTTTATTAGTTATAAGAGACAAAAGGATTTTTTTTAAAGTATACTTACACATAGATTTCTTTCCTTTTATAACACGTCTAACATTTCTAATACGCCCTGCACCAGAAAATACTGAGCTCAAGGCAGCCTCAGGCAAGTCGGAGTATGAGCGGACCACTAGAGTGGTTTGTGATAGAGGCATGGGTTCTTTTACATGAATTCTACTGCCTTCAAATAAAGTGTTATCTTCTTCTAATGACTGGAACAAATAAATTTTAAATTACATCTCACATAGCATCTTAAAGACATTATAAGCCAAATTGAAATCAAATATGATAAACAAAAATATGGAAGAACTAAGTATGATAGCTAGGGTCAAATAAGGTCATTAATTCTATACACCGTGTGTGTGTTTTTGAGTAAATTTCTAAGTAAATAGAATTAAAATCAGTTGTAAACAATTTTTTTTTGCAATTCATTTATAGTAGTATCTTTTTACAACATACTTTCTCAGCAGCATCTTGACTAGAAAAGTTAATTGTAGTTGTAAACACTTCAGGGTCTTCAATAGAGTATAATTCTGCTATTCTGAAAATTACAGCATCAATCATAAATTAAACAGTACAACAGAAGCATATTTAAATTTATTATCTGCCTTAATATAAACAAATACTTACCCAACTTGTTTTATAGTACCAAATTTGGCAAAATGATCCATAAGAAGCCTTTTGTAGTTGCACAAAATTTTGAGAGATAGGTTTTCAATAATAATGCAAGTGGATAGTTTGTCATCACTAAATGTTCCTTTTTTGTCTTTGTTCCACTTACGCTTCATCCATTTAACTTTTTCTTTTTCTTTTTTATTATCTTTGCCATCTTCACCAGCACAGACTTTTTCATTTGATGCAGTAACATTTTTAGGTTTGTTTTTATTAAACTTCTTTTTATCCTTTTTCTGTTTATTTTTGTCAACAACTGCCATTTCATCAAGAAGATTAGTTAATGTATGTGGGTTGTCACCTATGTTTAAGTTTTGTAAGTCTTGAGCAATTACTTCAGGCTTAAATTCTGTTTTGCTATATTTAGATTCTGACTTCACTTCTACTTCAGTGGTTTCAGATAAATCGCCATGTTTTTTTTTAGACTTCTTAACTTTTTTAACTTCCTCAGTATGAGTTTTACCACCTTCTTCAATGTTTAGTACACTTATATCCTGTTGTTTTTTGTTTTTCTTTTTATCTTTTTTGATATTTTTATCACTTAGAATACCATTTTCTTTATCTGGAATTATGTCTCTATCTTTATTGTCTAGTGAATTTCCTGTATTACTGTCAGATTTATCTATATCAATATTGACAACTTTTGTTTTGTTATTTCCATTTTCTTTAAGGACTTTATTTTTTTTTATTTTACTCTTCTTTGATTTTGATTGAACATATTTTTCATCTGATTTCATCATAGATTGTTCGGATTTAGATTTTTTTACTACTTGTTCTTCATTTTCATCAAGGATAAAACTAACTGATTTATTTCTTTTCTTTGGCTTACTACTGGGTGGATCAACTATTGATAACTCTAAAGACTTATCTGCCACATCTGTAGCCTTCATAATTAACTTAACATTTGCATTTATATCTGTATCCTTTTTGTGGTCCTTGATAATTGGAGTTTTAGATTTCTTAGATTTTTTTGAACTATGTTTTATGTTTTCTTGGTCAACAGAAGGCTCAGATACATTGATATCTAATTTGTCTTTATTCTTATTTTTAAAAGTAGACCGTTCTGCTTTTAAGCTTTTAGATTTTGTTACTGGTATATTTTCATTTTCTTTGCTGCTGCTCTCGTCCGATTTCCTCTTACCTATAATTGCTGTACTTTCAGTTGGGGGTTTATTAAAGTTGGCGAAGTCATATGTCTTATTTTTTATTATTTCTGAAGAGTGCCTCGGCAAATCAAATGATTTAGACTTCATCTTCGATTTAAGAATTTCAATAGAACATTAACAACTAATGCACATTTCAAATTTAATAGTAAATAACATGCATATATCGCACATGCATATACGTTCAAGTATGGTAAAGTTATAAATTATTGAAGGTTATCTGTCTCTTAGCCCCACAGGCTGCCTATTGTCAAATATAATTATTCAAACTGCCAGGAAAAAAATATCGATATTACTCGAATATATCACATTATAATTATACATTTAAATTAGCAAGCAATGCAAAACGAATGGCCAATCTTAGTAGAATTTTATATTTTATTTAAACTTATAGATTTGAAAATATATTTGGAAGATGGTGTCAGGAGGCTATGTACCAATAAGCGTTGGAAGAGTATGGTTCCCGATACTCATGGTCATTGATTACGGTTGTTAGCGTCGCAACTAGTTCATATACGTAAATATTGAAAATAATGATGTATTAGAAATAAAAGATTAGTAAAGATATATTATTTTGTAGATATTTTGTCTTATAGACAACAAATAATGATAATGAAGAGTAAAAGATTAATAGAGCTTGTGACCGAAGACTTATCTAAGAAAGCCCAATAAAATATCATCTCGTTAACTCTACATTCCAACGGTGAATTTACAGAATGCAACGAATTCGAATTCTCTATTGTTTTTGAAGGATACAGAAAAAATAATATGAACAAAAAAAGTTATAGGCATAATATTACGTACGGATTATTATACATTTTACACAAATTTAATTATTAATGTAATAACATTAATTTTTGCATTTATTATTTGTACTTAAGAGGTGGCAACATTGAGTAATTAGTGGCGGATGCGCTTGCGTGATGTCGGGTGCGTGTTATTTTAACTTATAAGTGGCGTCGTTTTTGTCTGAAGACGAATTATTTATTAAAAAGAATAATATATTGGAGATAGGTATGTTATGTCTTGTCAATTATAATATTATGATCTATACGTCATTTAAGCGTTATAGAACTTAGATATCGTAGAGCGGTGTAAGGTTTCGTGAATTTTCTATGAACGCCATAGCCCATGCTTCATGGCGCGCTTCATTGATTGATATCGATAAGCTTACCGTTGGTCACTTAAACGCTCATAAATTAAATTTCATTCTATATATTCGAAAAGTAAGTTATGCTAAAACTTTCTTTGCGCTATTTTCGCGGGTTACTAGTTTGTCCTTGATGTTAGATAGGCGGCAAGCGTTGCTATGTATATGTCACAAATTATAAGTATGTATATGGCGGGAAATGGGTGGACGCGAAGGGAAATTTTAGTGAATTGATGCGTAATTTTTCAGCTGTAAAGTGAAAATGGTCGCTCCGAAGAAAGGCCGTGGCGCTAAAAATCAGGCAACTAAGGCTAAAGCTAATCAACCAGCCGAACATGTTCCCGAAAACGAACTCGCGGAAAATATTGATGAAAATAACGGAGACGCGCAGCCGGAATCTGATCAGCCCGAGCAAGCCGCTGCGGCGGAGGAAGAAATTGAAGAACAAGCCGAGGGTGTAGAAAATCAAGAAGGCAATGAAGAAGCTAAAGGAGAAGAATCAAAAGAAGACAAAGTGGAAACTGGTAAACTACTAGTAGAGAACTTGCCACCAAGCTACCTTTTTGACTATCAAGATAAACTTAAGGAGCTGTTCTCCAAGCATGGAGAAATCATCAATGTTAAGTAAGTACATGAAAATTTTTTTTGGTCAACAAAATTAACATATATTTGTTAACATTCAAATATCAGTCCCTGAATTTAAAGTCACTGTTATAGTTTTGAATTTAAAATTTCTATACACAAATAGTTCTGCGGCACAGATGCCATGAACAATTTGGAGTGCATATTAATGAGGGAAATTTTTTCTTTTTAGACGTGGTCCAATCATTGTTACTGAACTGACCACATCTCCAACATTATCGGCTATAGTCGAATTCAAAAACAAAGATTCTCTGGAGAAGGTAAACAAAATGATTATTAACATAATTTATTTACTGAATTTTTTTGTTTAGATAACCTAGATAGTGCTGCCTTTATGGGTTAAAACCTCATAGGTGTTTAATATAAGGCTAGATTGTTTTCCAAATTATCTTGATTTCCTCATGTACAGTATGAATGACTATTTGAATGTTTCAAATGGCTGATCTGCTACTTCAATTATATTTTGGAAATTGTGTATTTTATATGTTTAGTTCAGGAAATTTTTTATTTTTCTTATTATGGTAGTAGATCAGCCCATATCTGTCTTTTGTGGTGTCCTTTATGCCTTTATGTAATTTTAACTAACAATATTTTATTTATCATTTGAAATGAGTTTGGTGTATTACATGTTTGATTTTTTTTTAATATTGTTTATCACAGATTGTTCATAATTCTTATCATATTTATCTACAACAACATACAATTTATTAACAATTTATTCAACATACAATTTATTTATTCGCAACTTTCAACATTTCAAAGCTCTGTAATATTTTTTGTTGTGTTTTACATTATTAACACTTATGAAGTAAATAGACCAAATCAATACCTTTTTTTTTGAAGTTCACATGTATATAATACAAGTAGAAGCTTGTAGAACCTTGCTTTTGAGTGTCCCTTATTTTTAAAAAAAAACATTATTTACATGGTTATTTGTTTAATATTTACTAATAAACATATAGATTTTTGCAAGACCCTTATCAATGTCTTTGGAAGGTAAGTATGTTTGCTGAGTTTGCAGGGCAGAATTTTTGTTTTCATTACAGATTACATCCATACAATAAATTTACCAGGAGCTGATATTTTCTTTCTATATTATTATATTAAAGAAATTTTCTTTTAGTTTGTCATAACATGAAAGTCAAGAGTACCAATCAGTAATAGAATACACATTTATAATTAATACTAGAATACTGCGCTTGAAATACATAGTTTCATTTAAATTTATAATTTAAGTTTCAAAAACCCAATCATTTCACTGTTCTTGTGAGTTTAGTGCTAATTTACAAACACATATAAAAAAATAACTGCGACACATAAAAATGATTTAGCACGAAAAACAAAAAGTTACACTTCGCTCCCACTACAGGCACTAGCAGAAGAGGGCACGGTCCTCGACGGGAGCCGCATCTCGGTGGCCGCGGAGTCCCGCGCCGAGACCGCAGTCCTGGTAGGCGTGCCCTATGAAGCCAGTACTGACTATGTGAGGCTTCTGTTCACGCAGTGCGGCGAAGTGGCACATATACACGAGTTCAGCAAGACTAAGTTTAAGATTTGTAAGTTTACTAGTTTTTTTTATTTTATTTATTCGCTTCCATTTTTTTATAGCTTCATTTAAGCAATATTGCGTGCTTGGTGGCGGAACTCAACGCCGCGTTTTCGATTCCCCAGGTAGACCACTTCGCGTATCGTTAAGTGGTCTTAGTGATCAGTCAATTTGCTTGTAACTTTTTATATATTTAGAGATATTACGTGTTTCTTGACCGAACTTGAATCTACAATTTGGCTAATTATACTGAAAATCCTGAAAACATAAACAGAAACTGAGTTCTGTACTTGAGTATATCTCAACTTGAGTACTTGAGTACACTCAGTTTTACATTAATTAAATCTACAAACAGTGGTGATATTAAAAATATTTAGTTCATAGTTAATAAATTGCAATATATTTAATAATATACTCGAAACGACACGATATTATTACACGAACATCGCGATTATGAGTCGCTTAGAACATTGCAAGATTGCTACTACTTCTATAAGTTTGTCAAACTATTTCGTGTATTTATCTAATAACAATGAAAATTTCAAACATTAGATCTTGTTAATTTTAAATAAAAAATAATAATAATAATCTCTAAATAATTGATTAAAATAATGTTATAGTATTATTAATAGCTGTGTGAAACATCTAAAAAAAAGGTGTGTTCGATTTCCACTTGTAGGAAATGACCATAATTTAATTATTTTCATTTCTTCGTTCTGGCGAAGACAATGAGCCACGTTGAGTTGCGCCACGCAATGTCTCGAATACGGTCGGAAAGTGGAAAGAGTGTCTTGACACTAGGTTCTCTCTGACTACCATGCTATGCGGGAACAAGCTATAAATTATTAAAGTATTTAAATGCGAAAAAAAGGCTATAAATTATTAAAGTATTTAAATGCGAAAAAAAGCTATAAATTATTAAAGTATTTAAATGCTGCATGCTTTCATGTAAATCTAATGTTAATTTAAAGCTATGCCAACACATAAGGCGCCCCTCATTGCTAGTATTGTGTGATGTGTCTGATAAAATTCCTAAAATTTTCTATGTCAAAGTCATTTACCTCTATTATCAATATTTCCTTTAGTTCGTTGTGTTTTGTTTCTAGATTTAGAAATATCATTTAAATAGCTATTTGGGTTAACGTCAAAATCCTTGTTGCTAATGATTGTGGTTTAGGGATAGCGTACATGAATATTTTTGTTCACTTGGAAAATTTATAATTATATAAAAAAATAATTGAGTTAGATTTGTTTGTTCATATTCCACGCGAGGCAAATAAACTAGTGTTATGACACTTCACATTCCAATCAAACCACTATGTGTAACTAGATTTTAGAAATACGCTATTATTAGCTTCACCTGTACACAGTAGCAGGTAAGATGTTGCCTTGATTGATAGATATCAATCAATCAATGTTAGTAAATTCTGTTCCCTTGCCTTGTATCCAAATGGATACGCGTTATAAATTACAACGCGTGTATTCTTTTAGAGACTTTATCAATTTTTTTTTAATTTTAATAGTAAAGGATTTAGGCTAGGCTTGATGTGTCTTATTACATAAAAAAGTACTCTTTCCCGCATATAATAAGTGTAATTAAAAACAATAGAAATGTATAAATTCGAACCATTTTGTTAACAGTAAGAGTGACTTTCCACGAGAAGGAGTCCGTGGAGAAAGCGCTGAAGTTAGATCGCGAGTTGCGTATCAACGGGTTCCTTGTTACCGTCTCCAAGTACCGCGATGAAGATGAGCAGAAGGCACACTCTGCTAACTCAAATAAGGTAAATACAATTCTCTACAAGTTAAAATTTTTTATACGTTTTGTTAAAAAATGTTTCAATTTCCTCAGTGTGAGAATAAACACTTCACTTAAATTCAAAAACACTCAAAAATCCGTGACTAAAAATGTCCTAAAAAAACGGGTAATCCGAAATGTACCATCTCTAAACGAACGGCATATGTAAACGCAGAACAAGCGCCAACACGCGCAACAGAACCGCCAGCCGAGCGCCAACAGCAACGCGGCGGCGGCGGGCGCGCGCGCCAATAACTTCCGGCCGCGCGGCGGCGCCTTCAACGCCAGGGGGAACTTTAGAGGTAACTTATTATTTAACGATTCCTATTTTGAAAATGAGAAAGTAGCTAGTGTAATTTATTTTGTGATTCGTATGTATCCACTATGTTTTACTAATATAGTGTTGTAAAATAAATATGAAGAATATTTAGTTTAACCGAGCTTTGTATTGCGATTTGAACATGTAAGATTACACTTGGCTATAATTATGTTTCTTTTTTAATGTTCGTTTATTGTTCTTGACATAACGTAAATATGTAAAAGTGTTAAGTACATTTTAAAAATAAAAAATATTTTTTTACTGGTAGCATTAAAAACATTAGTAAAACTTCAAATTCAAGTATTTTACACAAATTGAATTTTGTATTGTATATTAATAATTTTAGCATTTAATTTTTACACGTTTATAATAAAAGTGACCTTTACTCGCAGGAGGTCGCGGGCGCGGGTACGCGGGCCGCGGCGGCGCGTTCCCGCGCGGCGGCTTCGCGCCCGTCAACTCGTACCTGCCGCCGGCGCCGCAGCCGTTCATGGGACGACCGGTAACTACCAATATATTATCAGCATTTTTTTCAGCTTCACGCTTTTCCCCACAAAGCAGGGTGGGTAGTCGGAGAGAACCTAGTGTCAAGACACTTCGTTCTCCTCTTTCCGCACGAAATCGAGAGATTGCGTGTTGATTAGCGGAATTTAAAGCCGCGATTTGTCTTGGATACCAGAGCAGACAAATGAAAATATGTTAAATATAAACATTACACCGAGGGGAATCGCACCCATAACCATCGCGATTACAGTCAGGCGCTCTCCCATTGCATCACGATGACCTCTAATCTATGGTTACTTTTCATCACAGTTGTTTGTATAATGTGTGTTAGGTTTTCGTTTTTATTTCTTTTTAATTTTTTTACATTTCGAGTTTAGCGAAGAAGGCGGAGAACCTAGTATTAAGACACTGTTCTCGTTTTTCAAAAGATTTTAAAGTAACAATTTTTTTTCATGTATTTTACAATATTTAGATATATATATATATTATAAGTTTAAAAAATACATATATACATCATTTTTATTATCATTCAAAGCTTATAACGCTGTATTTTTTTGCATTTTTTGTTTATTATGCTTTTTTTATTCTTTTGTTGTTATACTTGATTTTCATTAAACGAATCGAATGCATAGAAAATGTGCAAAGAAATGCAGTCACGAACAAACACTCTTTGCCATTGCTACATCTGTGCATTCTTTTCAGAACTACCTGTAGTAGAACATTTGTCAAGATGTCGCGCAGGTAACTCGATATAAATATAAAACTAACTAAACGCTTTCATGTTTTCATTATATTACTAACATTTGCCAAGTATTTATAAAAGGCCATCGTGGCGCGGTGGAATAGCGTTTGACTGTAAACGCTATTGGTTGTGGGTTCGATCCCCACTTGGAGAAATGTAAAAAATGTTAAGTTCCACCACTCAATGCTCTCGAATTCGGGCTGAAAGTGGAGAACAGATTGTCTTGACACTAGGTTCTCTCTGACTACCCTGCTATGCTGGAAAAAGCGTGAAGTAGCTAAAAAAAGCATTTAAAATAAAAATAAAACTAGTCTAAAAACTCCTGTAAGCTAACAGGAAGTATAAATTAGCCACTTTTGAAATAAATAGTCAAAACCGAATATTACGACACCGTTTATAATGACGGATCGCTTATAACAACCGAGTTACATAAACCTATATAAACTAATAAGCTAACGACACCGGATACCGACCTTTGTCGATATTCATCTGTAATATGGACCAACCGTTTACTTGTTCCACCAAAACAAAACAATACAGTAATTTTCAATCATATACTAAGCTAAAACCGCCTTTTGCCTTTACCATATGAAAACAACACAAGATCCTGGATGACATCGCTTATTTTTGAAAAATGGGCGAAGCATTGGTGCACAATTGAAATCTGAAGGAAACAAAATTCTTCTCCTAGTTGATAATTGTCCCGTTCATCATGTAGTTTCCTATCTAAAATACAAAAATAACTTGTTTTTTTTACCGGCCAATATAAACCTCTGTTTTACAGCCCATGGATCAAGGAGTGATAAAGCTTTTTAAAAACACAGTACGGAAAAACTCAAGTACTATAAAATATAAATCCTTCAGAATATTGAAAACGGCGTAGATACAAAATGTCTTGCCATTCTTAGATGCAATGATATTGGAAGCTTAGGAAAAAGCAATGCAGGTTTTAGAGGTTTAGAGATCTCTCTCCTTGACAAGAGGAGCACGATAATGAAATTCGGCTAGCGAAAATATCCCGTCAATGTTGTTATATCAGATGATAACATCTTTGGTTTTCGCGATTTTTACACATTTTGAAATGAAACCAGTGAGTCTTGAGTGAGACCGGTGAAAAGTAATATTCCTTCGCAGTGTGCAGGTGTATACAAATACTAGATTGTGACTGTAGCTTACCTTACATTGGCAAAACAAAGAGAAGCATCGGTATAAGGGTGAAGGAACACATCTCCGATGTCAAGAATGGGCGTATATTGAAGTCACACAGCTGACTGAGCATACGACGGATAAATCCACCCATAATATCAGGTTTGATAAACCTCATATTCTCGCTAGAGATAGTAGATATATTCCAAGGATGATCCGCAATGTTATTGAAATGCGATACCATCCTTATTGCAATAGAGAAAACGTGTGAAAACTTTTTACCACCTGGGACTCAATCCTGAAATCTTTAAGGTCTCAAACCTACCACACCAGAGAGCAAGATACAGTCAGCTCATTCTGCAAGAATCCAGGGCAGTTCACGAGACAACTAAGAGATCGTTGGCGGTATTTTGATATAATAATTGTATCAACTGACAGATGAATACCACCTCAGTCTACTGTGACCACGGACTACTGCGAAGTGTTCGAAACGTCGGGTTTTCTAAAGTGTATTTTCGAATACTAATAATATAGGCGATTAATCCGGTTAAAAATAGTTTAATTTCAAATCGTTATATCAGGTTTCGACTCTATTTTAAAAAAAATAACTGTAGTTTTTAATGACACTATTTGGGGGCGTAGGCAGATACAACCTAGTGAAAGATCGCTTTGACGGAAACTTTAAGCATTAAAAAGGAAACCCATCGCATGTTTTTTCTCTATCTAGATCAGAGAAACGTAAACAATAAATATATTCGCTATTAAAGAGGTTATTTTTTAATTACGCTAAATATATTATTTTAAAACAAATACTGAATATCTATATGTATATAAAAACTTTACAACTTTAACAGTTTGTAATAAAAAATCCAATAAATACTATATAGAAAGTTAAGTAAATATTTTTTAAGTTAGCGTAGCTTGAACTGTAAATGGCTATAAAATAGCATTTCAACCGTTTACAGATTACACGCTTTTTCAAAACCACTTAACTAATTGTGTGTATATTTAAATAATTGATGTTGCTATACATATACAGTATACACAGTTATATTTGACATTTTTATACCTATGTTATTTGATTTGAAGAAATTAATTGACGGAGATATCGCATTCTTGGATATAAGCAGTTCTATGTACTAATGAAAGTGTTCTGTATTAAAATAACTAAGACTTAATTTGTAATCGCCTTTAATCATTCCTATGTTAAATGGTTACAATAAAAATGAACTTAAAATTAATTAAATAAAAATGAATATTTAGTATATATCTTACAATATAATATAATTTTTATTTCTAGCAAGGCGGTTTCATTATCGACGGCCAGCGGCCAAACAAGCGGCTGCGGCAGATGTAATCGCGTGCGCGCGTGTGTTCCGTGTTGTGTGTGTGAGTGCGCGACAGTGTCGACTGTCTAGTGTCTACAGACTGACATCGCATCAAATATAGCTAATTGTATTTACTAAGTACATCAATTATTAAGTGAACTATGTATTTGTCTTTTGACAGTTAATAAATAATTACTAACTTTGGCTGTTGTGTTTTATTTTGTAAAACTGGTTTTATAATAAAAAATATTCAAGATATTATAATATTAAAAAGTAAATAGTTGATTTATAAAATTAAAGAAACGATCATTGATATTTTTAAAAGGGTTCGTGTAATTATTTTTTTGTTTTTGTATTTATTATTAAATAAATTTGCAAAAAATTGTTACTAAATTACCATTAATTTGTTTTTTTTTTGTGATCTGTTATATTATAGAAATCACTTACGTCATAAGGTTAAGTGGCTAAATACTTGATTCCACTCCCGACCGTATTTATACCCATACCCAAAAACCGAAGCAGAACCGAACAAAACCTATTCCAGTGATCAAACGATCCGATACATATAAATATAATAATGTTAATTAAATAAATACATTAATGCTCGTATACGCTCGCTCGATGGTATTGAGTTCCGTAAAAATATCTTAACCAATTTATTAGCCGATTAATAATGGATATACGTTAAAAAGAAATGATAGCTATCGAATGTTTTATTAATATAAAATAGGATATTTGCTATATTTTATAGTAATGTTGACAGTTTGTTTTTAATGTGGAACTTAAACTAAATCACATCGACACTTTTCCGACATCACTAATGTCTGTTTTATAATCATTACGTTACTGATGGCATTATAAAGCGGTTATTAGCATTAGAAATTACGCTCTCCTTACATTGACTTTGAAGCTATTAGCCTCATGCATGTTGTATGAGAACCGCGACTATTATTATTGTTTTCGAACGCATCGTGATAGCACGCACTGAATACAAATCAGCGTAAAAATTTATAGCGAAATATGAAATAATCTATTGCTATAAAAATGAAAGTACAAGTGTTCATAGTGTTTTTAATTTTTTTTCTTCACGTCTATTGTATGAAAGTGAATTCGCGCCAAATTGATTTGAAAAAAGAATCTATTAAAATTGCCAAAAGTTTTCGTTCCCGTGGGGAAGTTTTGGAGAATTTATTTATAATATTTGATCCTTCATTTTTATCTTATGTGTGGCCGAAAATTAAAAATGGTGTGCATTTAAATATTGGACAATATTGTTGGGACGACGTTAGTGTATTTCTGAAAGATTTGTCAGAAGGCCGAGCGTGGTCGTATAGAGGTATGTACATTAATAGTTTTATATCATTGTAAGTTTTATCGATATAATAATTATAGTACGAATAAAAATTAAAATATAAATTTCATGTGTAAATTGTTCTTGTTTATTTTAACGTTTACACGTTTTGTTTTTGTTTATACAATTACCATAAATGAACAAAAAATTAAGTTGATTTGAGCATGTATGGTTATATGAATTATTTAATATTTGAACGTCTATTGATCACGCAAAGTATATTATTCCTACTTGGGCGAATATTAAGTGGTGTTGGGACTTTGGTACCGCCACAAGATAAGTAATTTTTTTACATGAAATCAATATAGCGTACTTATAAAACATTTGTATCTTAATATATTTTAAGTCTAATTCACATTTAAATTATTTTTGACACAAATTGAAAAAGCGAAAGTTAAATACTTATTTCAGATTATAAAATAGGGTAAAATTCACTAAAGAACTTTTATTTGATTTGTATAATATTAATCAAATGATTTATTTTGTATAATATACATATTTGAGTCCATTATGGAGCAGTAATATAGTGGCTTGCTATACATGCGATGGAAGTGAGCTGAATGTCCACTCAGGTGAATTATTATGCCTTAAATTATTGTTATTTTTCCGCTTTGGTAAAATAAAGCGAGTGATTGAGTTCCGTCACTCCACACACAGTGTTTCGAAATTGGATCCATAGAGGAGAACAGATTATTTTATTACTAGAACCTTTACTTATACCGCTATATGAATAACACGAGACGCTAAAAATCTATAAACAAGCGTAGTTCTACGCTCATTACGTACGTACGTTGTACGACGAATACAGAAAGCTAATCTTGACTTGCAATTAAAACAGCGCATTTCACTGTCAGTGACTCGTGTCTCTTATTACGAAACGTTATAACAAATTATCGCTTCGTAATTGAAATTAGAATACATCAGGATTTTTAAAAGTGCGTTTTTTTTTATAATAGGTCCATGATGGGTAAAACTACTGTAGTTTAACTAGCCCGGGACTAGGCTATGTAATTCTAATTGTTGTATTATATTTTTTTCATCGATTCGTTAGTGTGATGCATCAGTTGCACGTTCTACTGCCTACGTGAGACTTATTATTAAAAAATATACATAATTAGAAATCAATATGTTATGTAAGTTATTAATAATATGGATCATATATTATGCTTGCATATATTATTTACGTACCGAGAAGCTATTACTTTCATCTTATCGATTATCATGTTAAGATTACCAGTAAGCGAATTGTTTGAAAAAAAGTTGAAGAAAATCAGTTAACTGGTTATTTATAAGGTAAAACTACTTAAAAATAGGTGCTAGATGCCTATCAAATTGAAGTGTAAACTGGCATACAAAAACAGTTATTTTATTTAAATTTTTATCTAATTTTATTCTTTAGAAAGCAAAATCACTTTTTTTATTCTCAAGAAACGTTAGTAACTAGATTGTGTTTTAGTTTGTAAAAGTGTTAAAAAAAAGCATTAAATATTCTGAAAAAAGTCAAGAAAAAGTATTCATAGTATTTTAAGATCTTTTTTTTATTTTAACTATAAAAGAAAAAATATAATTCAAAACCGGCAATAAATTTAAATACGACTGATTTCTATGGTCATTAGAATGTTTTTTAAGTTGTCATAGATATAGATGCTTTTTTAAATCTTATATCCTAATTTAAAATTTAAAAATATGTGTTCCACGATAGGTCTTAAACTATAAAACGATACGTTTCACGATAGGTCTTAGGATAATATAGAATTTAGCATTTAGCAAAATATAGAATTGAACAAATAGGTCTTTTGATCATTTTTCATTTCTTCCGCAGTCTCTACTTTCCGTAAAATTCATAGTCATTGCGTGTTAATACACACCTTTACGCCTCATCGTGTTAGCAAAGTTATTTATTAATATAAATTATCATTTTATCTTTTTGTTAAATTTCACAAAAAAGGCAATTAAGGTTGTGGGTTCGATCCAACTCGGAGGAATTATTATTTATAAATTATTACCATTTCTTCGCTCTGGTACTCACCACGCAATGTCTCCATTTCGGGCGGAAATTGGAGAACGGAGTGTCTTGACATTGACTATTGAGTACTGTTAGAGAATTTTCAACTACTCTACAACATCGATGCTCAATATTTGACATAAAAAAGTACTATATAACTTTAGCTGCGGATGCGTCTGGGCGTTATCACTCCGGACTTTTTGATGGAAAACGATTTTGGCTTGGATCTAAGGAGAAATGTCTTTTGTTGGTAAGTGTGATATATTATTACACCAAGCGTTCAGAGATACATTATATTTTCGGTCATTATAACTTCTTTTTCAAAAATTACCATTAGGTTAAAGACATATTATGTCTTTAAATTTCCTTAGTGTGCGAATAACACATTAAAATTATACGACGAGCTTAAAAGCTTACTGTCAATTATATTTTAAGTACGTTTAAACTGAACAAGGTTTTGTGCTATTTAACTTAAATAAGAGTTTAATCCACTACTATAACGTTATTATAACGTCGTTAGGTCTAGAACTCTACACTACAAAATGAGCTTACTTAATTTACAAATTTTACATCCTATTCGTATTTAATTTAATTAAGATAAAGAAAGAAAATTGTAATAAAGAAAGTAATTAGAAATTGGTAGTCTTTTATTTTTTAGGATGAAAATTACATGACGAAGGATATAAATGAAACATGGGGAGAGTTCTACAGTGGAGATTATCTAAACGCTTTGTTTGGCAGACACAGAGAGTTTGGCGGAAGTAAGTATGGAAATCGTTAATAATATTTAATTTAAACAAAATTAATATTCAAGATAAAATCTACTCTAGTTTTTAATATTACCATTAATATATTAAAATATAAACTGCAAACACTTTCATTATCGTTCCGCGAATGAGGAATTGTGATTATTCGGACTTTATGGAAAGTAAGGAAGCATAATTAAACGTATATGTATATGGTTGTTGAGTTGTTAATATTTTATAAATTTTAATATAAATGTATATTTCTTTATGTATATACGAAGAAAAGAAATGAAATTTGTAGAACGATTAATTCGCTATGAGTCAGACGACAGTTACACCAGTCGGCTTTAATTGCATAGCTCTGTTATGCGGGATAAAGCGTGAAGCTTAAAGTGCACATCTCCGACATGCCAACACGTAAAAGTCAAATAATTTTATTCAAAATAAAAAGTTACATGTTTAATTTTTTTAACGTCAAACAATTTACCACCGTTTCACCAAAGTTACTGATTCTGTTTCTTTTTACTATGACTTCTGTTTCTTTTTTTTGTTCAAATCAATAATTTACAGATTTATTAGTGACAATTATACCTTTGAAATAGGGGCAGCGTGTTGGGGCTGTGGCACTAGCTTTCATTACAATAAAAAAAAACTTATGTCTATCATTAGAATGCAAATAAAACATACCTATATTAATACATAAGTATATAACATTCGTAACAGTGTTTTCTAAAAGTTATGTTTATTTTAAATTTTAATTAAATATAATTTATTATACATATTAAACGTAATCTAGTTTATATTATTTTGTTGAGGCTAATTTTATTCAAATGTAGTAGTTTAAAGTGTAAGCCTATATATATAAAACAGGCGATTTTTCTCGTCACAAATCGTAATGCAATTTCCCAAAGGAGTAGAAAGTGCATTATTTTGTGTTTCATTTTTAACCCTTTATTAAGCGTTGGCTTAGTGGAATTTGAATCTGGAACCATTTTCATCCAGTCAATTAAGTCAACTACTTTAAAGTGTTAATCACACACTTAGATAATTTAAAAACATATTTAGAAAACGTATAAAAATTTTAGCACGGCAGGGTTCTAACCGGTGCCTCTTGGAAACAGTCCACCCTTGGAACCGTTGAACCTTGGACGGTTTCCAACAGGCGCGGGTTCGAATCCCGCTGCGTTCAAATTTTTATATATTCTCTAAAAAAGTCAACTATATTACTTGGGTGTATATTTTTTAACATGAATTATAGATATAGACCAATGGGACTCTTTATTGCAACGAGACGAACTGATGCGTAGAGTGGTGTCCGCGGATAACGACGCGCCGCTTTCGTTAGCGTACACTGCTTTGCAAATTACTTTGAACATTACTAAGTTCACTATGCCTAAGGTGAGTAAAGGGAAAAGGACACGTTTTTAGTAATTTTATATGCTATATATACCTTTTCTAAAACTGCTTTTGTTTCTAAAATTATATTAATTATGAATTAAATTGTATTAATTTTAATACATGCTTTTTTAGATATATTTTTTTTATTACAATATTTAGATAATGATATCCTTTTAAAGCATCCGTTAGCCGTAATATAAATATATTTGAAATTTGAAAAACAATTTTAATAAATATATATTTATGATAAAGACATTCATAAATATATATTAATTATTATCATAAATATATATATGTTTTATATTTCGCAGTCTTACGATCTGACGCTCGGTCTATGCCTGCCACGGTCATGCGCGGCTGAGGACGTTGTATCTATTATAAATTTTTCAATTATGCTCAACGACAATTTGAGGACCAATCGCACTGTTTCTAGAACTATTAAACTAACCTCACTTAGACATGTTGAAAACTCATTTGATGTCAAAAATGATATCGCAGCCGTCTCACTCATATTAGTCACTTTAACTTTGGTACTGATCATGATAATTGCTACAATAGTCGATTTGGACTTAATAAAATTCAAACGATACTCAAAATCAATTAGCTTTGATCTAGAACAATACACCGATAAATCAGACAAGAATGTCAAATCGATAGAGCCTAAACATACGAAACTAGATGACGCGATACATTATAACGATTTCAAAAAAGTTATATCGAAAAAGGCTCAGCCTCCAGTGATTACGCTTGACGTAAAACCGGTAGAGGCCAAGAGCTGTATACGTTGTGGGAAATATAAGAAGCAATGCGCAAATCCTATGAATGTGGACATACCTTGTCCGAGAGCGAAATATAATTCGTGTTCGAGTCTTACTACGGAGTTTAAGAAGAAAAATGGCGTATATAAAAGTTTGCTTCTAAGCTTTTCCCTAAAACATAGTTGGATGAGAATATTTAATACTACAATGGCGAATAAAGACCTAGCGATTGTCCATTTATTGAAGATATTTGCTGTTCTGTGGATCATCATCGTCCATGTCACTGTTGTCGCCGATTATTTGTCAGGTAAATGGATCCTGTATCATATAATGGGGCCAGAGAGAACTTTGTCGTGGCACTGTCCTCCATTTTCAGCCCGAATCTGAGACACTGCGTGTTGAGTGGCCGGAATCAACGCCGCAGTTTGTCTTGTCACCAGAGCGGGCAAATGGAAATAATTTCAATACAATCATTTCTCTCCATACAGACGCCGTCACACTGCGCCTCGCTGGCCTGGATATGTAAGTTAGTAAATATAAAAACATTTAAGATTTTTTTCACGAAATGTTTAAAAGTGGTCTGAAACTGTCATTGGGTTGTTTTGCCCACTAGCACTAAGCACTTTATTTACAGATTGGGCGTCATTCATTTTTTAGTTAGACACAAAAAGGTTTTTACAAAATGTTAATCGTTATGTAAAACCTAAAATGTATACCTAATACTTTTATCTTAATTTTTTAAACATTTTTACCTTAAAATATATATGAAATATAGGCTGATTATTTTTGACATAAGGAAAGAGATGTTCAAAAAGCAGTAGCAAAAGTCGTCTTACGCAATAAATTTATAACGCTTTGTGTATATGAATTGTTTTTTCTATCTCTTTTTAAGTAATAAATAATTAATGATTAAAAGATTAATAACATGTTATAAAATTATATTTCAGAAAACGGTGGCAATGTAAATGATTACAACAAAGTGTATTACATACTGTCGACTGGAACACTCGCGTTTGATACATTGTTTTTTGTTAGGTAAATAAATATTTACATTTCTTTGCTCTTACTCTTTTCTATTCAATTTAATTATTTTCCTTTTTGACATATTACAGATTAATTTAATTTAAATTTAAATTATTGTTGTAGCGGCTTGTTCAGCGCACAGCACTTTTTCTACTTAAAAAGTCATTACTCTGTGGAGGAGCTGGTAACAATCGGAGGTGCATTCGGTCAAACCCTACAGTTAATTTGCTTCATTATAAACAGGGCTGTTAGGTAACAATTTTTAGCTTTTTCCCGAATAGTCAGAGAGAATTTTGTGTCAAGACGCTCCGTTCTCCAGTTTCCGCGCGAATTCGAGACATTGCGTGTTAAGTGGCGGAACTCAACGCCGCGCTTTGTCTTTGAGCGGAGCGTATACTTATTTTGCTATATGTGCGAGATTGCGCAAGTAGCTAATATTATTTATGAAAAATTAATAAAACCACTAGCATGTGTTTGACATACTCTTTAGCATAAAGCGCTAGCTTTACGCTGTTCCCCCATAGCATAGTAGTCAAGAAGAACCTAGTGTCACTCCCTCCACTCCACTTACCACCCTAATCTGAGAAATTGCGTGTTGGTTGGCGGAACTCAAATATCTTAGGTAATCCAGAGTGGAGACAACGTCACCAGGATGGAGAAATGAGAACAATTGAAATACAATAATTTCCCCGAACGAGTATCGAACCAAAACCTGCCACACGCGTCAAAGGCTCTATTAATAGTGAATATTAGCAAATAAATAACTACCGCCGCTATAGATTGCTACCGCCGTATATGTACGCAATATTGGTGTCGTCGGTGTTCTCGCGCGTGTCACGAGACACGGCGGTGCTGTCTCTGCCCGAACGCGACTACGACAACTGCGCGACGCACTGGTGGAGGAACGTTTTGTATGTCAGCGACTTGTATCCGGGTAATGGACAGGTTTGTGTTTTGCTTTGTTCATTATAATCGTTATAATTATTCTTTTTTAATTTTTACATAAATACTGAATTAAACGATGTCATCTTTGGATATTATAATTTGGGGTATATTTTATGCCTTATGAAACCTTTATTGTAAATATTAATTTCATTTTCTTGATTTGATAGTGTGGATAGGTGGTTGTGGGTTCGAATCCTGCTCAAAAAATGTTCGTAACTATAATATTTTTGCTCCTCCAGTTAAATAAAGACATTCAGTTTTAAAGTAAATTACTCGTAAGCCAATAGAGAGCCTATGAATTACATAAATTTCATGATTATTTGTATAACTTATTTTTGTTGTTAGTATGTCTCTGTGTTCATACACTTAGAATATGCAATTGCTCGAATTTAATTCCAGCATGCTAACAGTTTCTAAGAGGCACGGGTTCGAGTTCCGCTTTCGTTTGTGAAATGTTACTTAAAAATAAAAAAAATCAAAGTATGCCATATAGCTAGCTAGTTTTTACTAGTTTTAACATTTATTGCAAATACCAAACTAAAAATAATTTTACTTAAAAGAACACAAATTTGTAGTGCATGCAAATATCGTGGTATCTGTCAGTGGAAACTAAACTGCATATGCTCGGCGCGTTGCTTTGCTTGTTGCTGGCGAGCGGCAGACGGCGCCTGGCGGCCGCGCCGGCGGCGCTCGCGGTGGCGGGCGGTGTCGCCGCGCACGTGTGGGGCGCGCATGCGCGTTTGGGGCATCGGTACGCTTAGTGATTCCAAATTTATGTCATTTTTTTGATTTGCATTTGTTTCTTATTTTATATAATATGTAGTACTTCAAAATAGACTAATACATAAATATATAGACGTCAAATGATATTTAGTAAGTTCTTATAGATTTATTTTTTGCAATGAAATATTGTTTTGTCTGCATTATGCCAAAGTATAACCTATTTTATAACAATTTTTACACAAAAACGTTCTTTAATATACGCTATTTACATATATATATATATATATATTTAAAAGTATTTATTCATAATTGACATCCGACAGCATCACAAACACATTCAGCTTATACTCTACAACGGTGCAGAGCGGCTGGTCGCGAGTCGCGCCGTACTTCACGGGGCTCGCTGCGGGATGGTTGTTACACATTATGGAGGGACACTGCTCCATTTCTAAGGTGAGTAAAGATATAGCGGAGGACGGAATGTCTTGACACCAGGATTTCTGCGCTTTTTGTTTTTGGAATTGTGTGAAAACAAAAAACATATGCGCAATACTATGTACAGTACTAGCGACTGGGCGATAGAGCAAGAGAATTGTTTTTATTTAAATTAATTATTTTCTTATCACCATCTGAAATAAATATATATTAGTAAATATAATAGTTTTCAGCACACATTAACATCAAGTAAATTTTTTTTAGCTTAACAATTTTTCCGCATTGCAGGGTCAGAAAGAACCTAATGTCAACACTCTCCGTTCTCCATTTACCGCCCGAATTTTCATTTCATGTTTAGTGACAGAACTCTGAGAAAAACATTTCATTGTCGTTTAAATATAGTGATTCCTCCGAGTGGGAATCGAACCCACAAGCAATCGCGATTACAGCGAGACGCTGTCCCACTGCGCCACGATGACAAAATATATCAATTGTACATATCGATATTAGGTTTATCGATAATATCGAGACCATTTATGAATATTTTATGAAATATCGATCTATATAGTGCATTCCTATTTCGAAATTAGGCGGCAAGCCTAGAATGGGCGTCTAAACATTAGGCTATCTTGCCACCCTTATAAATGTAAGACACAACAAAAAATACGCAGTGAAACTTAGCTTTAACATAATATTTATATAATTTGCTTAGTTTTAATATTTGATATAGAGTTTCTGAAGTGAAGTATACTTTTTATTAATTTTCCGTCCATAATTGCCTTTAAGTCGGTCAAAACTAACAATTTGATTTGGATTTATATATATATAAATATATATATATTTTGTATAATAATAGTTCTTGGCACAGCTAAGTTCCCGGTGTCTGTGGTCGGCGTCGGCGCTGCTGCTGTGCGGCTCGCTGGGCCTGCAGTGCGCGGGCGGCTGGCTCGCGGCGTGCTCCTCGCTCACGTGGCCCTTCGCCTTGTTGTGGCCGGTGGTAGCGTGCGCTACTAAATATTCTAGTGAGTTTTTCTTTCCAAATTAGGATTCATCAACCTAACATTTATAGGCTAATAATAGATAAATGTTAGCAAAAATATTTTGTGTCTGTAGAAATATTTTTATAAAACGTAATTGCTCAAAGAATGAATGACGAAAGAAGAATCATGATTATATATATTTGAATTATTTTCATTTCTCAACACGCAATATATAATTCAGGCGGAAAGTGAAGAACGGAGTGTCTTGACACTTGAAACTGAAAAAACAATAAAGCTTCGTATATACTGTATTTAAAAGTCTAAATAACATAATCTCTTTCCCCAGACTTCGCCCGCAGCACAGCGAACAGTCCACTAATAGCGGGCGTCAGCCGCCTCTCGTACTGCACGGTGTTGCTACACGGTCCTATAGTACGAGTGTTACTGCTCTCCGTCGACTCGCCGCTCTCCTCAAATTTCTCTTGCATTGTGAGTTTTCTAAACGTATTATGCTTTGGCTTAGTTGTTTTAATGAAAATAATTTTAATTCTAGTATACGTCTCTCGTGGCCATGGGCGGGGAAATGAAAATCATTTCTCCGAGTGGAAATCGAACCCAACACCTATCGCATGTATTATCACAGTCAGACACTGTATTGCTACGTCACTAGACGTCATATATATTACACATTGAACCTTGTCATTAAAATAAAAGGCCTATATGAAGGCAATCGGTAAAATGAAGGCGCAGTGGGACAGTATATGAATATTGGTTGTGGGTTGTGTGATTATATTTAAAATATTTTCTCCGTTTTGGTATCTAAAGCGGAGTGGAGTTTTCTGTCTACCTTGCTATGCGGGCAAAGGCTTGACGCTGTATGTATACATTCCGTCAACAGTGGTGCTACTGCGCGGGCGCGATGCTTGCGTCGCTGTGTGCGGCGCTGTGCGTGTCGCTGCTGGTGGAGATGCCCGCCTGCTGTCTGCTGCGGCGGCTGTCCGACTGCACGCGCCGGTAGCGCGCTGCCCTGCCCTGCCCTGCCTTGTTACTTATATTGTTATGTTGTTTCTTGTTGAAATAAAAATATTTTCTATTACATGTGGTTTTTGTATTTTGTATTAAATTTAAATGTGTGTGTGTGTGTGTGTGTGTGTGTGTGTGTGTGTGTGTGTGTGTGTGTGTGTGTGTGTGTGTGTGTGTATGTGTGTGTGTGTGTGTGTGTGTGTGTGTGTGTGTGTGTGTGTGTGTGTGTGTGTGTGTGTGTGTGTGTGTGTGTGTGTGTGTGTGTGTGTGTGTGTGTGTGTGTGTGTGTGTGTGTGTGTGTGTGTGTGTGTGTGTGTGTGTGTGTGTGTGTGTGTGTGTGATTTTACCTTTATGCATTGCTGGTACTATCTTATTGGGAATTGAATGCACAATCATCAATCACAACTGAATCATATATTTCGAAATATGTTATGGCAAGTAGCCAAAAATTAGACTAGTGACTGCAGACAGTGTCCAGTGTTGTCTGTTTTTGTTGAAATAAAGGAATATGTTTTATGAGTATCGAGCTTGCATCTTGTTGCATTCCAGCAAGAAAGAGAGTTCACTTGGAATAGACAAGTTACTCTGATTTTGAAAATCGAATCCACAATCATCAATCACATTGAGTAAGCAAATTTGAAATTATACTAAATCTGAATTTAACACGTATTATAAATGTAATATTAATAGAAATGAAATAAAAGAAAGTTATTATTTAATTGTTTTATAATAAAAAATCATATATAAAAACTTAAGGCTATACTATTTACATCTTATTTACATACGAACATCCTTACGTATTATTATATGTACATTTTCGGACAAACCAATTAGAAAATCCTCAAAACGTATAAACATTGATACATTTTAATTTTTAAAAAGAAGCCAATAAATATTTCTAATATTAAAATAATTTTTAATAAAATTTTCACCAAGCACATATACACTGTACGGCGATCACATTCTATATTATGATCTATTTCATTTAAACGTTTCTAACAAGAAAAGAGAAAATATAATATCTCTTTGATATATTGATATGGAATGCTGTTTTCTATACTCAATTAAAATAACGACAATCGCTTCTATAATATTATATTTATATGAATAAGATTTAATCTATTTTAGAATGAAGTTGCGATTCTTTCAATGTTATGTAAATTATACATTTTTATTATATGTGAACTGTTGTAAGAGCGAGACAGATATATGAAACATTTAATTTTTCTCTTACATTTTCAAACTCACATATATTTTCAAAATATAATTATTACAAGTACTTAAAACAATATAATTATCACGTCTTTATTATATTAACATCTATATAAACTGAACATTCTTTATACTTTGCGTTACGAAAATGAAAAAACATGGCGGAATGGTATGCCGCATTTTTCAGTTCAAACTTTACTAATTTTGTTTATTATTTTTATAATTACTGAGTAAATAACATCAATACACGGTATGAATAAGTAACTTTCTTATATAAATTCATAGATTTGTACTTTTACTTAGTAAAAGCTTTTTATAACCTAAATATATCTTATTAGTTTATAGCTCTTTATTCGTTGGTAGTTTTATTCGTTAATAATTGATATTTTTACAATTAATCACGAGTAGGCTTTTGGTGAATATTGTATTAAATCATAATTGTAGGCTTTGAATATGAGAGTCATAGAGATATTATTTATTCCTAGCAAAAAAAGCAGTTATTTAACAGTTAAAGTGTTATTCACAAACTTAGGAAATTAAAAAACATTTTTAGAAAACGTATAAAAATTTGAACTCAGCGAACTTATTTTTGCTGTTAGCAAGATTTACGCAAAATTTTCTACATAAATTGACAAAGTAGCGACAACACTAATTTCACAAAGTTTAATACATTTCAAAAGCTTCAATATCTTCCACAATCTAAATCGGATTGAGCTTTGTTAAATAAAGTTTCAATAACAATATGTTTACACACAAAATCAATAGCTTTACTCGTAACTTTTATATCACACTCGATGTGGCTTCTTCTGTGGAGACACGATCTTGAGCATGGTGACTATGGGCGCCTCGAACATGACCGATATAACGAGCGCCAGGAAATAAGATATTACTGTCAGCCCCAGGAACAGGACGAACTGGAAATCAATTAATTATTATTACTAGTTCCCTCGTCGACGTGTAAAATACGCGTTACCTTAGCAACGTGTACCTTTGTCACTTTATACAGAATAGTACGACGATCACATGATGTGTGGTAGGATTTAATTTAATTATTTTAATGTGTGTCTCATTATTTATGCTTAAAAAATGGCTCTTAGTACAATTTTTTGATATAAACATTACTATACCAATTTTCATACTCCTACGCATAATTTCCGTAAAAAGGGATCGAAAAATTTTTGTCCTCGAATATATATATAGATCAAGGATGGCCAAGCTCCTTCATAATCCTAAACATTTTTCAAAATTAAACATTTTTCGTGTGCCGCAGTTATCTACGTATTTGTAAAGTATACAAAAAGGGTATTAAATTATTTTTTTTATTTAAATTAAGTAACTCAAAAAAATAATAGGGAATGTTGGCATAGAGAGCCACAAATAATCCATTAAAGAGCTGCAGCTTGGCCACCCCTGCTGTATTGTTTAAAATGGTTAATCGTAAGTGGTAGATCTGGTACATTCTGTGGTAATTCATTATAGTAACGTCAGGTTCCGCCTTAAAATACTGCTAAATACATAATAACCTATCATATCCATATTTAACCAGCGCTGTACACATAAATAAATAAACGTTTAAGCAAAATAACAGTACATACCACGAACAGCTCGCCGAGGTGCATGGGGTGCGTTAGGTGCATGGCGAGGTACCGCAGCACGACGGGATGCACCAGGTAGGTGCAGTAGGTGACGCGGGACAGCGGGTACAGTACCGGCGCCGCCAGCAAGCGCCGCACCCATCCTGCGCGGACATGCGGGTTAGTGTCTGTGGCGGCTTACGTGTAAAGTAGTGTAATTACGACCAACTTTTCTTTGTAGAGTCACGCTTTTACCCGCAGTACTAAAGTAGTCAGAGAGAACATAGTGACAGTACACTGTGCTCTCCACTTTCCGCCCAAGAATGTCTTGAATATCTGTCAAGAACATTGCGTTGAGTGGTGGAACTTAGCAGTACTAATTAAGTACCAGAGCGGAGAAATGTAGCTCTGGAACCTAAGACAAAGGGTGGCGTTGAGACGTTTAATATGTCATGTATGCTATAACGGTAGCGGCCAATCACTAACTGACTTACACATATTGAGTGTATTTGCGGCTAGTTGGTTATTGTAAATTAGTCGTAAGCGAATGTCTACTTCGCGCTTATTGAGATGAATGTTTTTATATTTTAAAAATGACAATAAATCCTATTAAAAGAAAAGAAAAATCAGACCAATAGATTCTAATTAAAGTTAGTTAGTTAGTAAGTAGGTCGCGGGCGCACTCACCGCCGTAGCCGGTGGAGCAGGCGACGATGACCCAGGAGACGCAGACGGCCCACAGCGAGTGCGACAGCGCGCTGTACGCGGCCGCCGTCACCACGTCCAGCTCGGCGCGGTGCAGCCCGAACACCAGCACCAGCAGCGTGCACGCGCACGACGCCCAACCCACGCCCGCCCACACCTGCACATACTTAGATCCTTAGTTGCCTTAGTTTTGAGTACTGAAAGTGTTTTGTTAGCTAAAGTAAAATGAAACAAAAATGTAAAACTAACAGTTCAGTGTAATTGTTAAAAAAAAGGTACGGACGGTACAGAAAACAAAGAAAACATTATTTCATTAACATAATTATTATTTGAGACCATCGTGGCGGAGTGGGACATCCACTAACTGTAAACGCGATTGCTTGTGAGTTCAATTCCCACTCAAAGGATTCATTTCATTCATTTTCAGGATTCATTCAAATTATTTTCATTTCTCTTCTCTGGTACCTAATACAAAGTGCTGCATTGAGTTTGTGAAGCTAAAAACAATATCACAACAGTAAAATTACAAACAAAAGTAAAAACACAAAAGTACAAAAGTAAAAAAAGCAAAATACAGTACCTTTCCCATGTTAATCTTCAAATTGGTTTTAAACAATATCCAGCCAGTCGCAACTCCCACTAAGTACGGACCTAATCTGGTCCAAGGCTTGTCATAGATTTTGTCAAACTGCGTGAAAGGGTCTTCGCTGTTAGGGATATGTTGGGACGAGTACGACACGTAGCCGGTGGTCACAAGCGAGGACAGAAATAGTACTGACGTTAGTACCGCTGATAACTTGAAGTGGCTGAAATTTATATACAAATTTTATTTTATTTGTTTACTAGCGACCCGCTCGCGGCTTCGTATCGTATTTTCATAGCCTTTTCGTAACACAATGAAATAGTCCCAAGTTCCTTAAGTATCTCTATATAAAATTTCATCACAATCGGTTCAGCGGTTTGGTCCTGATGACAACACAGGCTTGTCTGTCTGTAATGTCACAGAATTTCTTTTGCATTTAAAATATTATGGTTAGGTAATCGGTTCTAATTTGATGCACAACAAAGTTATTTTATAGCTTATTTTTTTTCTATATAACTTTAAAATTTAAGGGGCTTATGGTGGAAATTACAGCCATTCTAGACTTTTAAGGATTATGATCATTGTATTGACTTATAATATGATTGAGTTATGATAATAAAGGTGACAATATTCGAAAAATTTTAATTTCTTTTGTGGATCTAAAAAGATGAGATGCCATTTTTTTACTTTATTTTGAGCAGTGATGCGGAGGTCCCGCCTTCTGGTGCCGGATTATCGTTGAATTTCAGGACACGTATATTGTCTTATATAAGAACTAACCTTGTAGCCAGGATGAGCAAAACAACGCTGACAGCATAGAACTGCGTGTCGTCTGACAAGTACCAACTCCATAGCATGCACTGCAAACAAATAAAGAAATTATTTATCAATATCTTTTAATATTTTCAACGAGTTATTCACATATTCAGAACATACAAAATATTTCTACGGACGGGATTTGAACGCGAGTTTGTGAGATTTTTACAAATTTCTGCTACCCAAATATTATGTCTACGAACAATCGTTTGAGAAGAGATATGGATTTATTAAATATTTTTATGTTTTATAAAATTTTATTCACGCATTTGGGATATGATTTTTGTATTTAGAAAACGTAGAGAAATTTAAACGAAGCGGCATTTGAACGCGTAGGGTCGAATAAGTAAGTAAAAATCTCTCTACAGAGATGCTAACAACAAAAATAATGTGAAATAAGCGTTTTATTAGAGTTTGGACAGTATACAAGAGGCGCGGATTCGAATCTCTAAAAATGATAACCAATCTCTATGTGGCACAGTTTGTTTAAAATTTCAAATCATGTCAACTACAGGGAGAGTACTATTATATTAATAAGGTAGTACTACTGTACATATATTGCTCGTAAGTTCAATCTCAACTATGGGAATAATCTACGGGAATTGGTATCCTTCGGTTTTCAGTCCGATACGAAAAAATATGGCACTGGCTTCCGCTGACACAAAAAAAAACTATAATATACAACAAAAAAGTAATTGAAAATGACATAATATTTGAATATTTAAAATATCTGATATTATTTATGGGCAGTGAATACACAGTAAACACTCACCATCTGCTCGACAGGGAACAGTGTGTTAATGTACAATAAGTTCCTCCACCAGTAGCTGGGGCACGTCTGGTGGTCCATCGCGGGAGGCTCGAACACGGCGTTATGCTGGAACCATTTCATCACCACCTCCACCACGCCCAGCATGAACAAGTAGGGGGCTGTTAATCTGTAAAATACATTAAAACATATATGTGAAGCAGGTATGTTGTGGAGCTTCGTAACCATGAAGTATGTGAGTATGTATATTTATTACTATGTTTTATTTTATAACTAGCTGTGCGCACGGCTTTGTCAGCCTGGAATTCTTAAATAAAATGGGCCAGTGAATGTCCCATCAAACTCCCAAATTCCCAAAGTCTGGGCGATTATCATAACATTATATAAAGACAGAGATAAAAGAAAATATTTACATTTTAATCATTAGTCATTAATTAAACTATTAAAATACATAATTAAAAGTAATAAGCAAGCAAATATATATAATAAGCAAAAAAAAAAACATATAACCTTGCAAATCTGTATCCAATTAATCCCAAGAATTGCAGAGCGCCTGCGGTCAGCTTTCTTCGGCCTTTCGTGAGGCGGTCCAGCTTTCCCTTCGCGTTAGTACGGAAGTACAGGAACGATACTAGCAGACCTCTGTGGAAATTGATTACATTTTAATATATTACTTAAACTGTAAGTATATTGAGGCCATCATGGCCCAGTGGGACAGAATCTCACTGTAATCTAGGTGGAATGGTTGTGGGTTCGATTCCCACTGGAGGAAATTATTATATATTAATTATTTTCATTTCCACGCTCTGATGTACAAGACAAAAAGCGGCGTTGAGTAGAAAAAACCAAGAGAGAATGTCTCAAATTGGGGCGGAAAGTGGAGAACGGAGTGACACTAGGTTCGCTCAGACTCCCGTAGTCTGATATACGGCAAAAAGCGTGAAGATGTAAATATACTAAATTTATTGTAATTCTATATTTAAAAACATATTGTTTCTCGATTTGAACCTGTGTGTCTTGAACCATCTTCTTATCGCGCAGTATTGAGTATTCTATATTTTACTACAGACGAAATAACTAACTATCATTTAATGTTCATTCAAATTCAAATTCATGGTATCTTAAATACGCAGGTTTAAATCCTGCTACGTCCACAGTTTTATACAGAATTTTAACAAAGAAAAGTTTACTCCGGCCGCAGTCAGTCAGTCCAAAAATCAAATAACTTAATATTAACATTTTAAAAGGTTATAAAATAATTAAATGGTGATAAGTTCTTACCCAAGACAGAAGAAAGTATCGACGCTGTAGACTGCACTGATGATCAATTGGAACCAAAAGCTTTTCTCAAGGATCGCTCTCAGGGCGGTGTTGTCTGCGTACTGTTTGTGTTACGACACATTGTGTTTAAGAATACTTATTATTAGACTGTCTTTTTTTTTTCAATTTTGATAAAATAAAAAAAAGGGTTATATATATACATTCTATAACAATAAAAATTAAAACTCTATATTAAAAATATATATATATATATATTTGAAACAAACTCTATTAACGTTATCCAAAAGTACGAAAAAACAACTAAGTGTAAAAATAGAGTACTTAGAAAATCCTAGAACATTGTAACCTATAACAAATAGCTCACCTTAAAAACAACAATACAAGTGTGTCCAAATATAATCCATATCATGGAGAAGGTGCGTATACCGTGCACCACCGGCACCGTGTCCGAGCCCACTGACTGGTCGAAGATTTGGAGGATGTTCGCTTTCATTGAGAAAGAGAGCAGCAGCTCTGACCATACGCCTGAGAAATGAGCAATTTTTAATTATTACTTAATGGGCGTGAAATATCATTTTTGCTACAGCTTCACGCTTTTACTCGAATAGCAGGTCTAGGGGAGTCAGAGTGAAACTAGTGTCTACACACTTCGTTCTCCACTTTCAGTCGGAATTCTAGTCATTGCGTGTTGAGTACTGGACCGCAACGTCACCCTTTGTCTTATTCGCCAGAGCGGGGAAATTATAAAAAAATATGATAATTTCCCACATTAGGAATCGAACTTGCATTTCATTGTTGACAGTCGGACGCTGTTACACTGCGCCACGATGCCTCTTTATTATATTTCAATTTATTTTCATTTCCCCTGTCGTTTTTATAAGACAAAGTACGGTTAAGTAAGTTAGATTTGTACTTTAAAAACGTCTTTAAAAAATATGCAGACTTTGTTTTCTCTGTCACCTGAAACCTAATGTAAGATGTTGTTACATCGTTTGTAAGATTCCAACCTAAGACCACTCCAGTTTCACTTTTTTTCTGCCTATCAGGGAGGGCGGAGAGAATCTAGTGTTATGCTACTACATTCTCGCTTCTCTTCCCGTCCGAATTCGAGCATAATATAGTACGGGTGGACCTCAACGCCGCCCTTTGCCTTACTGACCAGAGCGAAGCAATGAAAAAAAATGATAATTGCACCGACTGGGAATCACAACTAAACGCGTTTACAGTCAGACGCTACCCACGATTGCATCAATTGCTAAGACCACGATTATTCGAATTTGGAAATCGTAGTTTAAATACCCTTTTTAGTTTATTAATAATAATAATAATGTATTATTGTATTAATAATTATAATAATGTGTTTACTTAGTTTAAGCTCTTCATCGGTTGTTGAAGAAGTTTCAGCTGTGAGTTGTTCTTCAGAGTTGTTGCTATTGATTGCGATATTGTTGTTCACGTTATACATTGATTTTCCTGTAGAATTAAAATAGTACTAAATTTAAATTAGTTATATCACAAAATGACTCAGTTCGACTGACAAGTTCAGAGAAGACAAGTACAGCGAAATATTTAGAGGTAGATCTGAAAAATCAATCTGCGAATAATTGACGTAATTTTATAATTATTTTTTTACACGAACTGTAAAGAAAACATTTTGAAAAAGGGTAAATAACGAGTCGGCATTAACCAAAAAACTCATTCTTTGGACACTCAGAACTACTAAACTAGTAAAAGTATTCAAATATCATCATCATTACAGGTGCAGGTTTTTATAAATAAAACCATGTTATTTTGTCTTTGTCTACAAAAATAAATTTATCTTAAAAGGTAAGAACCCTTTCTTTTAAAAAAACAAACAGATTTTTAGACAATATCTTTCAAAGGTACCAGCTTCACGGTTTTCCCTGTATAGCAGGGTGGTCAGAGAGAACCTAGTGTCAAGACACTCCGTCCTCCACTTTCTGCCCGAAATCGAGATATTGCATTTTGAGTGGCGGAAGTTGACGCCGTTGAGCTTTGTCTTTGGTAATCATACTCAAGCACAGCAATTTATAAGAAAAACATACCTTTAGACACTGTAATATTATCCAAGCTATTAAGTCCCATTTTGAGATCAGCGGAACCGTTCTCGACGGAGGCCATGTTTGCGGCGCGGCGTCGTCGCGCGCGCACGTCGTTTGCTATTTTCATATCATACGCAGTTGCGGCGATCAGTAAGACACCAACTATACACGACACGGCACTGGAAAAAATATATATATTAATGCCATTAACTGGAAAAAAATATATTACTGCCAGAAACGGCTGAATCGATTTAAATGCAGGTATGACTATTGTATTGTGGTAAGAATTTAATTTTAATCGGCTTATAAATAAAAAAATTACAACCATTAACATTATAAATTTCAGCAAAGTTTGTGATTTCAGTGAGAAAGCGGGCGGGCGAAAATACCAAATAAGCAGTTATAGTCGTATAGTTTACGCAGGAAAACCGCGAGCGGGTCCCTGGTTATTATACATTTTTAATTTCGTAAAATATATATCAAAGATGTATGAATATTGTTCAACAGTTATGGTTTTTTCATAATTAAACCCGATATTATCGAAACAACCCTACTAAAAATTTGGAATATTATTGTCAGTATTCGACAAAATCTGAAATTTACGAAATTTTTGGTCTCACTGTATCTTACACTATTACATAACAAATAATTTTTACTCCAACTTCTATAGTCTGGTAAGATAAGCTGCAGGTTTGAGAACCACCCCCATATACTCGTACTGTCATTAAATAGATGGAAATCAAGTTAGGCCAAGTTTGTTAATTTTAGGTTTCTAAATATTTCTAGACGTTCTAGGAGGGTTTAATGGGTCAGGAAACATAAAGAAATTGCACGGAAAATACTAAAAAAGTCTATTTTATCTTCCCATATAAATTGTGCGTACATGTTAAAGAAGGTGCATTCAGAAATTAAATATTAAGCAAGAAAAATAGCTTAGAATCCCTACTTATAATTTTCTTAGAGAATGTCCTTATTGTATGTGAATTATAATTTGTAGTGTTCTGTTAATTTTGAATTGAATTTTGACACATTACTTAACTCTGAAGTGGTACGAAGTTCGCCCGATAAGTTCGCCCGATTCCGAGAAAGTTCTATATCACAAAATAAGTCTTTTATTTTGTGATATAGACCTTTCTCGGAAATTTTCTAGCATTCTATAGTAAAAGTGTACATTGTCGCATGGAAGAATTACCGATTGGATACAATCGAGTTACAAGCGCGGTAAGTTTAAGCCTATACCTAGTAATAATATTATGTACATCACCGATTTTGGTAATAACTTAAAAATTTTTTTTAACATACATTACATTTTTGCCTTAAGGAATCTTTAGGGCCTTAGATATAGATTGCACGAATAGCTCGCTCCTGTAAGACTAAGATTGAAGTAATAACGGCTACATTACCCCAAAGGACATAATACTATGAAGATTCTTTATATTGAAACCTCCCTAGCTATCATGCGAGTGTTAGATTGAGATTCCAGTGAGAAAGACGGTAGATCTATTTTAAAATCTTCCGTCTGTTTATTTAAATAAGTTCTAGTGATAACGGTCTATTGGTGACGGAAACTAACGCCACACAATTGATCAATAATAGTTGAGTACACACACACAGACTTTTGACACACACAGACTTTTTGTGGTACATACACATATGTAGGAGGTAATAAAATAATACAACAGTATCTAACTTTGACAGTGAAATGTTCGAAACGTCAAGTCTTTTTAAATGTATTATTGAATACTATAATATACGCTATTAATCTCTAAAAACTGTTCATGCCAATGATTTTTAACAATAAAACGTTTATTCCAACTAAGCGATGACATACACAAGTTTCTATATTTTTTGAAGACGCATATACTACCCTACATGTTATTTGTTTAACAGAAAAATGCTACAAATCATATTGTCAAGCTAAAAACTAAAAGTAACGGTCAGAATACGATACAAATAAATACAGGGACCAAGGCCCTAGCTCATTACGTCATCAGATATCCAGGTCAAATATAGGCTTAGTGAATGTATAGCAAATTGTTCTATTAAATTATACTTTATTAGTTATTATTACTTCTATACGACTATATAATAATAGACTAGCCGCGTGTCATATTTAATAATGAAGCTCGTGAAATAAGTTAGTTTCATAATTTTATAAAAGAACCGTATCTAAATGTTAAATTAAAAGAAATATAAATTAATGTAAAGTGTACTGTTAAATTATTTTTTGCTGTTTATTTGGATGAATTTTGTAAGAGTAATGCAAAATATTAGTCAAACTCTAGTTGACATAATATATTAGGTCTAACTAACTACTACTAACATTATGTGTGTCTGTATTGGTAAACATTTAAGAATAGAAATGTCCTGAGCTGGACGAAGCAAAGATTTTAGTATTAAATAACCATTCAAATCTGTGTCGTCTAATTAAAAGCCTAGCTTTTTTCTGCTTCACGCTTTTCCTCACATAGCAGGGTAGGCAGAGAGAACCTAGTGTCAAGACATTCTATTCTCCACTTTTCGCCTGAAATCGAGATATTGCGTGACAAGCGGCGGCACTCCACGACGCGCTTTGTCTTGTCACCAGAGCGAAGAAATGAAAATAATATGAATACAATTTTTTTTTTACATTTTTTAAAGTGTTATTTACACACTAAGGAAATTGAAAAATACATATTTAGAAAACGTATAAAAATTTGAACGCAGTGGCACTTGAACCCGCACCTTTTCAAAACCGTAAATATGTCTTTTTCAATATAAATACAATCATACCCCCCAAGTGGGAATCAAACCCACAACCATCGCGTATACAGTCACACGCTGTCTGCAAACGGCATTTCATGTTTTATAATTCACGCAAATGAAATTGCGGGTACTACTTGTTAATATATAAAAGTACTTACAGCAGAATTTGGAAGGTAGGGTCCGCTATATAAGTGAACCCGCCGTGCTCGGGAGAGCGCACGGTTACCACTTTGTGTGCTAGCAACGGCGCATGTACAGCGGTCACTAACTGACCCACTTGCTCCCGGGAGCACGCCCGTGGTAGACACAGACCTAAGTGGAGGGTGCGACGCTGAAAGGACAAAGTTATAATATTATTAATAATTACAAAATTTATCTTATGAAACAAAAAAATGTAAAAAAATTCTTTGATTTTCGCGATTATTACACATTTTGAAATGAAACTATTTTAACCGGATTAATCGCGTATAATTTTGGTATTCAAAATTACATTTTTAGAACCCGACGTTTTTAGAACCCACAGGTAAAGTGTTCGAAACGTCGGGTTCTAAAAATGTATTTTCGAATACCAAATATATACGCGATTAATCTGGTTAATTTGTTTCATTTCAAAATTAAATAAAATACTTATGATCGGGACGCATATAACTGAAAGCGTTAATTTTAAGTTCAAATCTCTTTCAGACGAACATATAATTTTTTTTGATATCTCTAAGTGAAGAATGTGGCGAATTAATATAAATGATGTACGAGCACTGTGAACACTGACGGTGTTAGTAAAAATACTTACTGTTTTAACAATATCGGAGAAATTGGTTGAAACACTCATGCGCACGTTGTAAAAGGCAGTGTCGAAGGGCGGACCTAGTCCTGTGACGGATACGTCTTGACGCCATTCGCTGAAGATCTGAGAGCCCGCAGTACCTGTAGGCAAATAGATGTTTTGTCGTAATTCAATTGTGTGGATTAATTATATATTATATTAATACGTGAATGGGAAGACTTTGGACCCCTTTTGATAAAGATTGTGCAAATTTAACAAACTCAAAGAAGGGTAGAAAGTGCAGGAAGACATACATTAACTTTTCAAAATAAACATTACACATATGCGTTGCTAGGGTAACGCGAATTTGACGCGTCAACCTTATGTTAGAATATTTCAAAACATTACGTTATTTTCTTTAATGCCTAATGGCGTAATGGCACGGTGGAGCGTAATTGAATGTAATGGTTGTGAGTTCATATGCCACTAGGACAGACGATTTGAAATATATTATTATGTGTCTTTAGCCTACTTTATTCAATCTCCTAGTCTCCTCTGGTGTGTTCAGTAAAATTACACCAATTTATTAACTTTAAGAAGGATATTCAGATATTATTACTTTATTTCAAAACTTAATATATAAGTTTTTTTTTAAAGTATGTATAAGATATGAAGAACATTTTCAGAAAACGTATAATTTTTTTAACATAGCGGAACTCGAACCTTTTGGATACCAAGTGCTCTGACCGCTAAGCCATACGTTCTATACCCAGCTACGTAATAACTAATATGCGTTTGCTACACTTACTCTAATTATGTATATTTTAAAGTTATATTATTTTTTTGTAAAAAATGTTTTCAGTATATGTGTATACAAGTTACGAAGCGAAATAAGCAAGAATTAAAATATTTTACCAATAAATAACAAAATATTTTTAAAGTGTCATTGAATCTTGCATTTAAGTATTTTTAAGTTTTTCTAAAAAAAATACTAGATAGCTTCACTGTTTGTTTTTATATTTTAAAATGATGTAACCGCTGACAGGTTTAAAATAAAAAACAGATGCGCTTCTATAAAATTTCGTCAAAATTAAGTTTTAATTTTTAAATAAACTGAGAGTAAAAAATATTTTTTGTTTACTGTCGAAATATGTACTTCGTTTTCATAAATGGATTGTTTTAATTATTATGGATGCCATTGATGTATAGCTAGGGCGTGTCTGTTGAACACGATTATAGTGTGTTCGAATCTCTTTTTGGGTAATTTTTATATCTCTGAAATGGGATAGTCTAAGCAATATAGGTTTATCAGGTCGTCTGGCATTTGCAATTAATTCTAATGATTGTCATCGTCATTGGCGGAATGGCATTGTTTGTATATTGTATGTATCAGTAAAAAAAAATTAATGCCCTGCCTGTATTGTCATCGATTAAAAATACTAAGCTTCGTGTGAAAGGGTTTTACAAATTTTAAATTTATAAAATTTACGTACTTCTTAAACATAGAGCTAAATCACTATTTAAAGTTTTTATAAGCAATTAATAATGTTTAATTTTTACACTAAATAATGTACATTTTAAAGTTGTTTATTTAACAATATCTCGACAATTCTACAATTCACGCTCTACTAAGCAATAGTTGAAACTCGCGGTTCCAAGCCTTCGCCCACTTTACAGATCGATTACATCATCGCCATATTGGAAAAATGTTGCATTGCATTATAATATTAACAATTTTCATTTATACCTTGTGGCCCAGTCAAGAGAAGTGTTCATATGTATACGTAATTTTTCTTTATCTCAATTCTTATCCAGAAAAATATATTCATTAAATATTTGTTAATACTATACAAGATAACTAACGCAATGGCTGTGAGCTCGATTCGCACACAAGTAAATGCGTGAAAATAGACCTTTTCGCTGTTTTCTACAGAAATTATTAATTGACTTTCCGCCCAAGTCCGAGACATTGCTCGTTGAGGGGCAGAATCCCTTGCTTTGTCTTGCCACAAGAGCGTAGTTTGTGACAAGACAAAAGCTTTAAAGTCAAGAAAATAGAAATTTGGGTGAATGAAATGAAAATAATTTAAATATAATCATACACCCTAGTAGGAATCGAACCCACAGTCATCGCGTACACAGTCAGACGCTGCCCCAATGGCATGCAATCTGATTTTAATGTGTACATTTTTAATTTTCTTTACTTTTATATAATTATAGTTGTAAATTGCTTTATCTGTTTATTTTTGCCTGTATGAAAGCTTTCGTCTTAGTTATGCTCCTAAGATTGAAAATGAAAAATTACCTAAGAAACGAACCTATACTTATGGTTATTAGGCATATAATGCCACCAGCAATACGGTTTTTATTAAGTAACTCAAAGAAAAATGCTATTTTATGCTATGCAGGAAAATACATTCCCATTTTGAAATGAAACTATTTTTAACGTCAATAGTCCTCCATAAAAATTGTATTAAATTTGTTACTGTATAATAAGTTCTTTGATTTGCACGATTATTACACATTTTGAAATGAAACTATTTTAACCGGATATAATTTTGGTATTCGAAAATACATTTTAGAACCCGACGTTTCGAACACTTTACAGTAGTCCGTGGACACAGGTAGACAACGAAATTTTTTTTATGGAGGACGCTATTAACTTTATATATAAATATTAAAGTTGTGTTCGACTTCAAATATAGCAAACTCGTTTGAGTTCTATTGATATTTAAATAGAATTCGATGACGTTTGAATTATAACAGGTCTGTTCGTTAAAATTTGCAATATATTTTAACTTCTACTATAGGCGTAGTTTATAAATGTGACAGTTTTTTTCTTAATATCTGCAACATGGCGATCTGTGAGGACACAATCGAACCCACAATCAATCGCATTTACACACAGACGCTGTCATACTGAGCCACGATGGACTCTTAATGTAAGAACTATTTAAATACTACATAAATATATTATCAATACACTTTAAGTTGTAAAAAGCAATCACTTTAATTTACTGAACACAAAATAGTAGTGTACATTAAATAAAAAAATAGGAGGACCTCGAATTTCAGATAGCATTAGTGGATCAAAATTAATTCACCGTTACAATACATTTTTGAACTTACAGTTAGTAGATACATAAAACAGCTTACATTTTATAATAATTTTACAACAGTTTCTCTTGCATCTTTGTTACTTTCTTTTAAGCTTCTCGTTTTTTCCCGCTCAGCAGGGTAGTCAGAGAGAATCTAGTGTCAAGACACTACGTTTTTCACTTTCCGCCCGTATTCGAGACATTGCGCGTTGAGTGGCAGAGCTCAGCGCTGCGCTTTGTTCACCAGAGCCCAGAAATGCTATTTGCATTTAAATTATGATCACTCCACCGAGCGGGAATCGAACCGACAACTAATCGTAAATATAAATGAAGATATTCTATTACTGAGTAATTTACGGGCGAAACGGCCGAAATTACAATACGTAACAAGCCGAAGTTTTACACGTAGGATTTAGAAGGACCATATAAAAGGGGTTTTTACGTTTTATAGCCCATCTCCAGGCAAGCGTAGTTGCGTGATAACTAGTAGGAGCATTTCTAGCCGGGTGAAATATTATGTATATTGTATAATTCAACCATATATTCAAGGAAGCGAAAATACTTGTTGACTTTGTCCTTGAAGAAAATATTAATATTTGTTCATAAAATATAACCATACTCGTAAAGTCATCTTTAAGTATTTTATATGTTTTTAGCAAAATCATAAGACGCAGATGTTTAGCCAAGTATGAAAAATACAAGAATGTTCGCGCAGTTGTTAAGTTTTTAGATTAACATTAAGTAAAAGCACTTGACATGTTCTAAGTACTTTGTAATAATTTAACACAAACAATTTAATAGTTTAAGACAAAATACAAGATTTTTTAAATTTCTATTTAATTTGAGGCCATCGTGCCGCAGTGAAACAGCGTCTGACTGTAAACATAATTTGCGGTGGGTTCAATTCCCAATGGGGTTAAATGAATGATGATATTTAAAATACATAATTATAATTTCTCCGCTCTGGTACCTAGGATAAAGCGCGGCGTTGAGTTTCGCCGCTCAGCAGGCCATGTCTCCATTTTGGGCCGGAAGTGCGGAACGGATTGTGTTACTACTAGGTTCTCTCCGACTACCCTGCTATGCGGAGGAAAGCGTCTAGCTTCGGTAAAGTGTCTATATATGGTTACGCTTAATTAATTTAGTTTTAAATTGTTTTTTTACTACTCTAAGATGAGAAAAAATTCAGTAAGATTAATATAAACTATAAGAAAAATATAAAGTTTAAATATTTCTTTATATAATAATAATAACTACCATTTGTTAATCCGAATTTAGTATTACATAAAAGCAAAGCTTAGAATGTAGTGCTTAGAGAGTCATACTAAGAGGTTCTAAACTAACGTACCTAATGTTTTAAATTAGATACATACATTATTTTAAAACCTGTTTAAAAATATAAATCATACTACTACTACTACTTATACTTATACTACTCGAGCAAAGCCGCGGACAGCAGCTAGTGTCATATAAAATTTTATATTATTGGATAAGACAATGTTTGAAATATAAAAATGATTTACTTTAGAGTTGCATAATATACTTTACTTAAGTTGTACAATCTTGAATTTACATCCAAATTTAGATTTTAAAAAGATTACTTTTCAATGGTACGAAATAATTTTAATAATGAAAATCTAATTGGAACCTTGTACTAAATTCTTAATCGATTATGAATTTTAATTATAAATTCAATTGAATTCTGGGCAATGAATTGTCAGCTTATAATTAAAAAAAAAAATTAAAGCATGCTTAAACTTTCTTGACTTTTAAAATATTCATCTCCAAATTATTTAGTAAAAAGTGAAATACGGAAAAGATGTGGTAAACGAGTATTACAGGAACTTTATTACACCTATATTGTGTTTAAAAAAATTAAGATTTAAATGAAATAATAGAATACTAACGGTTATGGTGCTTGGGCGGCGCGTGTTGCTCGTTCAGGATGCTACAGAGCTCGGCCGACCCCGTCCAGTAGTTGTTCCCCCAGTAGAACATGGACGTGTATCTGCCACTCGCGTCTTCCACTGCAAATAAAAAACAGCTATATTTAATATATTTTGTACTATATTTCGTTAATATACAATATAAGATTAACGACTATATTTCATTAATATACAATATATGATTAACCGAATAACTTATTTATTGTGAAAAATATTATATTGTTTATTTTTTTTTGTTTCACCGTATGTAGCTTTACTTTTTGAGCTCCGAGAAATTTAATTAATTTTATTTCATTCTTTTCTTTCATTCTTCCGAATAGAAATTGAACTTAAAACCGTCGCGTACACAGTCATACAATGTCATAATTGAAATAATCACAATAATAATAACACTTTAAAAAATCTTAAAAAATATTGATTAAAAGAATATAATCATGTCAATTTTGTAAGTAAATCACTGAACAATTAAAGTCAAATTTGACATGAAAACTAAAAGTATTTACAAAATAAAGGCATTGTTAAACGAATTGCGAAATTGTTCCATCGTTGAACACGTTAAGCTTTTTGGGCGGAAACACACTATCCGCCAATACTTTGTTCGTATATTACTACTTTGAACACTAATACTCATATATATTTTGTTAACATTTTTTTTAAAGTGTTATTCCCACACTAAGGAAATTGAAAAAGACATATTTAGAAAACGTATAAAAATTCTTGAACGGTTTTCAAGAGGCGCGGGTTCAAATCCCGCTGCATTCAAATTTTTATACGTTTTCTAAATATGTCTTTTACTAATACTCATATCCGCGCTTTATCTCGCATTAAAGACCCTATTTTGAAAGTGCCCTCGACCCTTCAAAAAGGACATTGAACTAAAATTAATTTTAAGGTCACTGTACGAAGTAATTATTTTGAATTACCAGTCAGTGTTTAAACTTGAACTCATAAGTCAATAACCCAAGCTTTTCTTCCCGTCACAACAAGGAAGAGCTTTCTGATGGCTTCCAAATGACTTCCTGTCTTGATGACTCTCATCAATCCTGCTTTTCGCTAACTTATACTTATGTAAATGTAAACAAAAATAGCTATACAGAATTTTTTACATTTTTTAAAGTGTTATTCACATATTTAAGAAATAGAATAATATCTTAGCGTCAGGGCACTTGAAAGGTTGCTAAGAGGCGCGGGTTCGAATCCCGTACTAAATAGCGTAGTTGTATATGGAAAATTGTTTAATCAATTGCGTAGTTAAGGGAAGGCCGCGAAGCTTATAAGCCGGGGTCACGATCAAGTTGAAATCCAGCTTTTTGAGTTAAAGGACGAACGGAAGTTTGAAATGTTAAATAATTGTGTGAATGATTAATGAAGCGGTCATTTAACCTGCACTATTTTTAAAGTAAGGTCATACGCGCTTTCAGGTTACAGAAAAATACGCTTTTAGCTTATTTTAGAGAAATTTGTATTGTATTGTTAGTTCTGGACTAAAGTCGCTCTTTGACTTACAGATCTAATACCTTTTGCTAGTCTGCAGTTGAATTTGAAAAAAGTTGTTAATTTCTTAATGTACCATAAATGTACTTAGTCTGGCCATAAATACTGTTATTATTAAAAATAAACAAAATATTACTTTTGAATTAGGAATCTGTTATTTTTATATGATTGTTCATTGTGTTTTCATATTGTCGCGCCAATATATTTTAAAATAGTTTGTTATAATTAAATAGAGTGAGGTGTTAAGGAGAACTGAATAGCTGTGATTGCTTTACATAATTTGGCACCATACCTACAGATGGTGCCAAATACAGTTTTTTAAGTCCTCCATACGGTTGGTATTAGTCAAATGTTTGTGTACCGGACTATTGATAGGTACAATGAAGCCTGCAGTGTTTTTGACCGAAAAAGATATGGCCGTCCACATAGTGTTCATACGAATAAGGCAATCAAAGTAGTAAGGGAAATAATTCAATGAAATCCTGTCCGAAAGCAAAAGATTTTATCTCAGGACCTTAAGATAGCACCTAGATACATGTGGCGTATTATATTATATTTTAAAAGATGGCTTGGGACTTGCAGCCTATAAGAGACGCACTGGTCATTTTTTAATTGATAATTAGATGGTAAAACCAAAATAATTACTTAAGCGATACGCAAAGGGAGGTCACATAAAAATATTGTTGCCGGATGAGAAAACTTTTACATATGAGCAATATTTTAACAAACAAAATACTGTATTTGTGTTGAAAGCTCTAAATAAGCTTCCCAATTAGTCAACACAGTACAACGGGGGCCTTATCCGACTTCAGTGATGGTTGGGTGGGGTGTTAGCTATAAGGAGTGACTGAGCCATATTTTTGTGAAAAAGGAAAAACATCGGCACAAGTGTATCAAGATACCATTCTTGAGACGATAGCTTAGCCTTTTAACAACACCATGTTTAATAACCAAGAATGATCCTTTCAGCAATACTCGGCGCCGGGTCATAAAGCTCGAGCCACCCAATTTTGGTTAAAAAGGAACATTCCAGACCTCATCGGAGCTGAAGACTAGCCGTCATCTTTTCGTCCCGATCTTAATCCACTGGATTATGATTTATGGACAGTTTTAGAAAGTAAGGCTTGTTCTAAACGCCGTGATAATTTGGAGTCTCTAAAATAACCCCATACGATTGGCAGTGAAGAATTTTCCCATAGAAAAAATGAGTGCTGCTATTGTAAACTCAACGTTTAAAGGACTGTATTGCCGCCAATAGAGACCACTTCAAATAAGCTTTATATATTTTTAATGGATTTATATTAATATATTAAACAAACACACTAATAATAACAAAAGTAATAGTAATAAGTTCTTTGATTTTCACGATTATTACAGATTTTGAAATGAAACTATTTTAACCGGATTAATTGCGTATAATTTGGTATTCGAAAATACATTTTAGAAACTGACGTTTCGATTACTTTACAGTAGTCCGTGGTCACAGGTAGACTCAGGTATACGCGATTAATCCGGTTAAAATAGTTTCATTTCAAAAAGTAATAGTAATAAATGTTTCGTTCAATAAAAATATGTTTTTTTTGTAACAATATATAAATATTGTCATAAGACAAGACTAAGTGTATAGTTCTTTTTAATAATTTACTCAATTTTGCCGATCTCCTTAAGATATAAGATCATGGCCATTCATTTAAAAACATGTATTTCGTTTATATTATTTGTTTATTTTATTGTATTGTTGGCTTTATATGTGCATAATATATGTATATTAGAATTTTTAATCACAATTAAAATGATATTAGAATGTCAAGAATCTTTAACGCTCCTTGCGACATTGCGATATATTTAAATATTAATAATTATATATATTTAATTTATTATAAATTTAAAATATTTTTATTTCTCCGCTTTCGATGTCAGGCGGAAAATGGAGAATAGAGTGTTCTTATATTAGCTTCTCTCTGACTATAAAAACTATACACGTGCTATGCGAGAAATGCCTGAAAATGAAAAAGTTCAACGCATTAATAACGATTTTTTTATATGAATGTTGTTGATGAAACGAAATATGCCATATACTTTACACAAACAAAGACCAATGATATTTATATAAAAGTATTTATAAGAGCTAGGCCATCTTTGTTACGATTATATTAATCTATGAAGAAAACACTTTGCACCTATTTTTACGAAAATTAAACGGACGGAGGAGTATGACATTTAGCATAGTTAAAGTTTGTATGGAGAAGTAGTGCAGAAAGCCAATTTTTTTAATAATAATGCAATATAAATATAATAAATTTATAAAATATATACGGAACACTCATATGCTTGACATACACGTTATTTTGGCAACGTGTGTTTGTTAAATATAAAAAAATCCCTAAATGATATTTGAACCGAAAACTATCGTTATCACTCGAGCTCTGTACTACTAAGTACCTTAATCTCCCCCAAACTTGGATAAATATTTTAATTTTATTATACTACGGTACGATCAATTCGGTGACCGTCAACAGGCCAACTTCCTGTTCAAGGCATAGGCGTGGCGACCTCTGCAGCCATTGAGAAAATATTTATCACATTTTATAGCAGTATTAATTATAAGCATGGTGTCAAAATCGGTAGGCTTTAAAAGACTTTAAAATTTTGGGTTTTATCCGTTATAATAATTTGAGGTTTTCGAAGGTTAAGTGTATTGTTTGAGCTAACTATTAATTTAAATTATTTATTAATAGCCGTCTGGAATAATAATAATAATAATATAGGTTATTATAAATTAATTCCATTTTTTTAAGCATTACAATTAAAACTTTTGATTAAAATTTAATTGTCTCTATAAAGTTGCCAGTATACGCGATTTAATGAATTTGAGTTACATACGGAACCAGTCTATTATAATAAATTTTTTTGGGCTTCATTTTTTTCCTTATTGCAGTCAGAGAGATCCTAGTTTCAAGACGTTGTCCGTTGTCCATTTTCTGCCCGCAATCGAGACATTGTTTTAGCCTTTATCATGAATATAAATAATTTACATATAATCATTGCACCCACAACGAATTGCGTTTACAGTCCGACGCTGTCCCACTGCGCCACGGTGGCCTCACAATTATTATACAAATCCAAAATAAATATCTAGAACTAATTACATTGAAGACCTCGTAATTAAGACACGTTAATTTTCGCAACCTTTGTTCAACATAGAATAGTGTTTACCTTTCAAATAAAAAAGCCTATTTTAATATTTGCTAGTACACGGACCTTTATTTTTTGACTATTTAATATTTATACATAACGAAGGTGATTCGTTAAAATATTTTATTGAACAAATTTGTACGGCGCGGCGTGTCGTAAAAACTCGTTCTGCAAACATTGCTACAGTCAACATGTTATGTGTTTGACTATAAAAAAAAAAAAAAAAAAAAAAAAAAAAAAAAAAAAAAAAAAAAAAAAAAAAAAAAAAAAAAAAAAAAAAAAAAAAAAAAAAAAAAAAAAAAAAAAAAAAATATATATATATATATATATATATATTTGTATATATATGTGAGTGAGTGGTGTGTGTGTAAGGCAATATACTTATTTTTATTCTGTACCTTCCGAGCACAGATAATATACACATATTGTTCGTTTTGTATTGGGATAAAAATATTTTTTTAATACGAAAAAAAAATGTTTTAAAACGATATGAAATTAAATATTGTTTTTTTTATTATACCTATTATTTCCATATTTTACTTTTAATAAATAAGTAATGATTTAATAATTTAATTTTGTTTAACGGTATTTCTTTATTTTTTCTTATAAATAAATGTACTGGCTAACTTTTATTATATTTAAACAACAGCGAAGAAGGCCATTGTATTAAAATGATGATGTGTATTTTATACAATATTGCTGCAATCACTCAAGATGACACTTAAAACATTATCTTATTATTATTACATGGTGAGATAAGCTTAAAAAAGAAAGAATATGTTGCTACACAAAAAAAATCTTAAAAATAATTGAATCATTTATCCGCCTAAAATATTTTATATATAGGTACATATGGCTTAACAATTAAGCTATAATTTTAAACAATCTTACACATTTTTAATGTAATTTGAAGTTTTCAAAGACCCATTTTTTCTGTAGATAAGGATACAGACGGAATAATATGAAATATACTTAACGATTATATTGGAGAAGACCGTGTGTGTGACATACACTTTTATATAAAGTGACATTACACGTTGCCAAGGTAAATATTTCACTACATTAACGGGGTTATTAATTATTTTAAATATGTACCATATGCTATATTTCATACATTTGTATTACAGAGGTCTTTTCAATGCCTTCTGAATGGCACGGGCAATGGAACGGGGTCTAAGAACAACCTACGCTTCGTCGTTTCTAAAATGCAATTAAACATTCATAATACCTTTGCTTAAATTTTACTATTTTACTAGCTATTATATCATAAAGGACACTAAAATACAATTTGTTTAGGCTTAAGATTTAAAAAACATCTAAAAATGTTATTTTGTTCCATTTTGTGTGGGAATGGCAGTTGTCGATGCGTTCTTGACATTGATAAAGTCAAAAAAATGTTCAACTGTTATTGAAAAAAATAAATAAAAGAATAATAAGTTCTTTGATTTTCAAGATTATTACACATTTTGAAATGAAACTATTTTAACCGGATTAATCGCGTATAATTTTGTCTACCTGTGACCACGGACTACTGTAAAGTGTTCGAAACGTCGGGTTCTAAAATGTATTTTCGAATACCAAAATTATACGCGATTAATCCTGCTTAAATAGTTTCATTTCAAAATAAATATAAATATACCAAAAATATTTATAAATAACGTTTTTGAAATTTTATTAACAAAAGTAACCAATAAAGTCACCGGCGCAACTAGTCTAAGAAGAGGCAGTTTGCATCCTAATTCATTATTGCTATTCACTGCGAGGCGGTTTGGAAACCTAATGTCCTAGTGTCTTTCCCAACTGTAAGTAACCCGGTTATAAATGTCTGCTGAATGCCAGTGTTGAAAGTTAATGAGAAAATTTAATGATATTTGGTATATTACTATCCAATTATTGTAATACTTGCAAAATTAACTCGCCTTGCTTTTCCATTAAGTTTCAATTTCATATATGTTTATATTTGTTCACTTTGCGCAACTTCTAAATCGCCGTTCACTCTCTGTACGTCGAATTTCGAGAAAACACAAAGCTTTTTCTTACCGATCGAGAGCAAAGAATATATTTTAAATATAATCGATTTCTTCATTGTGAATCGAAGATTTGTATGTTTATCTGAAATTTTACATCATTAGAGTCCAGTCCAGCCAGCGTCGCCCTGTGAGGCAGCATCTGACTCATCTGTAAGTGTTCGTGGGTTCGATTTCCACTCGGAGGAATGATCATAATTTCATTATTTTAATTTCTCAGCTCTTGTGACAACAAGACAAAGGTCCTCAACTCAACACACAATATTTCTAGTTCGGGCAGAAACTGAAGAAAGGAGTGACACTACACTAGGTTCTCTCTGACTAGCCCTGCTATGCGGGATAAAGTGTTTCACTATGGCACGATGATGCTTTAATATATATGTTCACATAATATGTCCATATCAATTCTATTAAAAAAAAACACATTGTTTTTAATTTTTGAGCAATGTATAAAATAATATTTTTATTTTGCTTTTAGGAAAATCATAAGACCGGGAGTGGGTTAATTTAAAGTTGCAAGATTTGCTTACAATGATAAACGTAAAGCTAATAAAAGCACGTTAAAAGCGCGCGAAAACCACTATACATTCTCTTATGTGTTTTTTTTATTGTACATTATCTGTATAAAGTTGCCAGTACTACTTTTTTGTTAAAATCAGTCTTAATACAAAAAAGTACATTTTTCAACATGAATGCAACTTAATAATATAATTAAATAAATATTTCCACATAAGTTATTTTATTACATGAAAATATATTATTTAATATAGAACGGAATTCTAACATTGATAATAATGAAACAGCTCCATGTAATTTTTAACAAATTACATGAAAAAAAATGGTAACACTCGCACCAAAATTTTGTTGCATATGACAGCTTTCATGTGTTTCAAAGAATTCAAACAAAATAATAGCTATGTTTTAAAATTATAAAATATTTTTAATTTAAACTTCTCTGAAACGGCCTTGAGCCATTTTCAAAGCCCATACACTCAATATTCAGATTGCAGTCCCAAATCGCTAACGTCTATTGATTTATAATTTGCTATGACATTATTGGAATTTACAATACGTCTTCATATTACAAAATATTATTTCATTTCGATAGTAAAACACTCACGTCTCATCGTTAATGACGTTGCTGTGTGTAGTATGAAAACGTGCAACACGCATGGACTAACTTTACGCGGACAGTATATGAAGTATCTGGAGTTATGTCAGAACGACTATCATATTATAGGCCAATATTTATTTAATTCAGAGGTCAAAGGCACAACAACAGACAATCTAATAAAACAAGTTTTTTTTTAATATGTACTTAGATTAATAAAAGGATACGGACTCGCTTGAATAACAAAACGAAAAAGTCTTTATATTATATTTTATATAACAAGTGATATTTTAAATTATAATAAAACAAGTGATTGGCCTCGGACAGTAGTAGTAGTATCTCATTGTAAATGCAATTCTAATAAATGTAAAATATTTTTATATAATTGTGCACTTTAAAATTTTTAATCGATTTTAGTATTAAAATTTATAAGTTAGCTGTGATAGCTACTTATGTAAATGAATGATTTTCTCTACTCCGTACTTGGTCCACATACTCATATTGACATATTAACTGAATACATATTGACGTGCACACACTTTTAACTATGGATTAGTTGTTTGTAGCGTAAGAAAAGTAAAATTAATTGTTTTCGTATAAACATATAACTATTTGCAATAATAATAACAGTAGCTTTTTCTATTAACTCAAATTAGAAATTAATAAAAGAAACACTTATTCCTTTCCTTCGCATTATCTCTTAATAGAGTAAAAAAAAATATGGAGAATTCACTTCTATACTTAGAGTATTCTATCAGTACTTATAATTTGCAAAACTTAGAGGTATAAAAGAAAAATAAAACCAATCAAGCATTTGAGAGCTTTTGAATTCAAGAGTAATCGTCTAACTAAACGGTTAATGGGCTTTTTGATAGAGTCGTACCTTTTAAAAGATGAAGTTATGTGAGCACTGTCTGTAGACATTGATAGGTGACATACTTGGATGTAAATAGTATGGTACAAATCAAGAGCAGTTAAATATTAATATTTGCAAATATATATATTTTTTCCTTATTTGTTACTTTATAATAAGTTCTTTGATTTCACGATTATTACACATTTTTAAACGAAACTATTTTAACCGGATTAATCGCGTATAATTTTGGTATTCGAAAATACATTTTTGAACCCGACGTTTTGAACACTTTACAGTAGTCCGTGGTCACAGGTAGACTGTATATTTAATTAATATTACATAATTAATATTACATTTAGTACATAGGCAGGTAATTTACTATACGCAAATTTATTAGGTTCTTTTTTTTTATTGTTCGATAAAGTTTGATATATCACATTAAAAAAAGCGATAGTGATATTTGAACCTGTGACTATTTTCTTTTCTTTTAATAAATTTATTCTTATTATACACCTTTACAATTTCAAGATACTCCCTTCTCCACTTTTTGCCTGAAATCGAGAATTGCATGTTGAGTGGAAGAACTCAACTACGCGCTTTGTGTCGTACCAGAGCGGAAAAATAAAAAATATTTTAAATATATATAGAATCATTCTCCCAATTAGGAATGAAACTCACAACTATCGTGTATACCGTCAGACACTGTCACACTGCCCAATCAAAAATAAGCATAGAATTTAAAACATTTTTGCCAATCATTGAAAAAAAAAAAACAACCTGCGACCTTAATAATACAGCTTTCAATATTTTGTTTATGTACTTTAAAACAAGATATTACGAAATAATTCTATTTTCTTATTATGGAAACCGTTCATGACCTAACGCAAGTAGCCGGTAACTTGGGCCTGGCCGGTTGCGTAACTTAGAGCAATACGTATGTGGACTTTCACCGCGTAATGTGCATATCCGATTATGACGCGGATGTAAGCGGCTCAACCTAACATTATATGTATCATATAGACTGTTTTATATATTCCTGTTGATTATTTATTCCTGTATGCGGAAATATATAATTGTTATAATATTATTTTTATTTCCCCGATTTGGAAAAACAAAGCGCAGCGATGGCTTCCGTCACTAAATACACATTGCCTCGGAATCGATTGAAAATGAATAAGATTGATTGAATAGAACGGAGTGTCTTGATTCTAAGTCTCTGCCTAATAGCTTAATAGTAACGATATTGATAAAATATATTTAATTTGGTATTATTGATTGGTTTAAAAAATGATTTAATTTTTTTATTATGGTTTTTATTTATTATTATTAATACGGAAGTACGGAAGGTATTACTCCGTTCTCTACTTTTCTCTTAATCCGAGGCACTGCGTATTGAGTAGCGGAACTCAACTCTATATATCCTCCGAGTGGAAATGGAACCCACAACAATCGCGTATCAGTCAGAAGCTCTCATACTGCGATGACCTCGAGCTAAATCGTAGCTATTTCGATTTATTAAAAAATATAACTATAATGATAGTGTTTTTAGCCTATATACAAAAAGTGATTAACATTCAATATATTTTTGAGCTCAACTCAATATCAATAAAAAAATAATAATAAATCATTCTTAAGAATGTCTTGCCTACGAAATAGCCTAAATGTAGGTCAGTGTCGAGCAGTGACCGGGGTCCGGGACCCCTTAGAAAAGCACATTCCTTTCTATTCTTATCACCTGTCGGAACCGCTTTGTTATAATAAATTTATGCAATAGTAATATGCATTATTTACATAATGCATCATACTATATAATGAGAAAAAATAGCTTTTTTGTGTCGGTGACGTAATTAAGCCTGCAGAAGCCTCAGCATAAAAGTGATTAATAAAATGAATAATATTTTAGTTTTTTTTAATATTTCGGCAAATAATATTTCGAGGATCTGATAAAATAAAGTACGGTGTTAGGTACTTTGTATGAGGTACTCGTAATGAGGCGAAAGGTAGGGAACTAAGTGTTACAACAATAAGTCATCTTTGTTAAAAAAACTATTATTTCAATATATATATATATATATATATAATAAATAAACATAGTATAATGTTTTAATGTGTCTCATTATTATATTTTAATACTTTGTGACAAGTTAATGATGAAAGCTTATGAAATAACATGTGGTATGGTGCATTAAATAAGAACTTGTTAGTTTTGTAGGTCAGTGCCCAGTAGCGGGGACCCATAAATATAAAGTGATGTAAACACCTGACGCCTTTTAAGCGCAGCGGGGGAAACATTTGACTATAGTAAAGGTTGTACGGTTAAATACTACTTGGAAATCAACGTACTGATTCTATTATTAACTATGCAAGTGTTTATTATTATTATTTATGTGATCCTTCATTTATTTATAACCTCCAATAGGTCATCGTGGCGCAGTGGAACAGCGTCTGACTGTAAACGTTATTGGTTGCAAGTTCGAATTCCACACGGGAAATCATTCAATCATTATATTTTAATTATTTTCATTTTTCCTTTCTGGTACCTAAGACAAACCGTGGCATTGTGTACCGCTACTCAGCACGCAATGTCTCAAATTCAGATGGAAAGTGGAAAACAGAGTGTTTTGACACTAGATTAGTGAAAAGTGTGAAGCTGAATAAAAACCTTCATATTTTATTATTTTGTGAGTTCCTACCGCTAAGTTAAATAGCATATTTTAATACCTTTTAATTTTCCTTTCTCCAGCATTTAGACAGAAGGAACCTATTGCGAAAACACACTGTACTTTTGCTATTATTTTCCTAATTATTAAATATAAAGAATATTACTTAATTAATTATTTATTAATTTGAATATTAAATTTATTAATAATTAATTTAAATATTAAAACTTTATTGCCAATTAATGTAATTACTTAAAAAATTTATGGAAAAAGTATGTATATGTAACTATTGATTATTATTATTAAAAAAATTGCTGAATTATTATCTATTATTTTCATTATTCAATCGGAAAGCGATATTAGTAAATCAACTTAATATATGCTTTTTATGCATATCTATATTTATAAAGAGAGAGCGTCGTTTCCTTCCTTCACATTATTTTTTATTATATCACGCTTTGTGATACGCGATAATGATAAAGTTCTCTACCGACTCTGTGGTCGGAAGCTATTAGCGTTAATTCGCTATTATGTGACCTGATCGCTTTCTACCCATTGAGTTTTCATTTTTAACACTTTTATATTTTATATAAGTTTTACTTGTATTATAACACTGGCCACTTAGTAAAGTCGTCAGTCAACTGACGACGGCTATAAATTCAAATCCCATTCGAGCAAAGCTTGTGTGTTAAGACCGGTTAGTTAAATCGCGGCGCCACATTTCATTTTCTTAGGACTCTGTCTGAAAAATGTGGTATGTACATATAATAATTACTATTATTACTGTCTATCTAAATAAAGTGTTGGCGATTATTGTAAAATACTTAATACGTAATCGAACTCGCGTCGTTTTGGACAATAAGCATTGATTAATACAGCTGAAATTTGGCATTTATTTTCCTTGAGCACTAGGAGAAGATTTCCCGAAATTCCAACAGGAACGATATAGTCCACGTTAATGAAGTTGCTGGTCACAGCTAGAGAGTGATAACTTAACTTTTACTTTACTTTATATACTTTTATATTATGTGATTTTTGCAATGAAATTGATAAACATACTTAAAATTCATGTAAATATATAAAAAAATTGTACAATTTGTAATAAATAGCTAAATTGCTAAAGCACTTGGACGTGAAAATGACGTATTTAGAAAACATATAAAAATTTAAACACAGCGGGATTTGAACCCGCCCCTCTTGAACGGTTTTAAATTTTTATACGTTTGCTAAATATGTCTTTTTCAATTTCCTAAGTTCGTGAATAACATTTGAAAAAATGTTAAAAAATATATACATTTGGACGTGTATTCCAAGAGAGAACATGGGATTCAGGTACTAACATATTTTTATTATTTTGATATATTTTTATTCTTAGAGTTGTTATGACACTTTTTTATGAAGATTTGGAGATTTTTAAGGATTTTTTTTAATTACTACTCAAATAGTAATAACTAATAGTTTCATAAATATAATTAGATACATTTAGACCTTAAGTAATATAGGTACTGTGCTTACGAATAGTACGATACGATACAGATGATGGCCTCAAATATAAAAGGAATAAAATAGCTTTTATATATTTAAATTTACGATTTAGTCACTTTATCTGTATTCCATACAGATAAAATAAAAAAAATCCACATTCAATATCAATATTTCACTTGTATTTCAAACAGCTTGGAACAAATGATTTTAGTTAGATAATTTTAATAAGCATAGTGCAATATTGAAGTCATTATATATTTTTAAAATGCAGTAACACAATTTAGTAATAGGCATTGTGTGCGATCATCAGAGCATGTTCTAGGGTGTCACGCATCGACTGCCTTCACGAGAGAATGGACAAATTAAGGAAAATAAATAAAAACAAAGTGTTTATTTACAGAGGGTTTATTTATATATCAGATATTCTACTAAATTGAAGCATTTAATTATTTTCATAATAATTTTTTCCATAGGTCTCATTTTCATAGGTGTCTAAAATACCAAACTTCATTGATACTGCCATAATAAAACCGTTCAATTTGTAGTATACAATGTTAAGAATGCAATGATTCTTCACTACGTCGTTATAAAAATTGAAGTATTTGAGAGATAATGAGAGAGATAAGAGATAATGAGAGAGATAAGAGATAATGAGTGGGTTTTCGCGATTTTTATACATTTTGGAATGAAAATATTTTAAAGTAATTACAATCGCGTATATTTTGATATTCGAAAATACGTTTTAAAAATCCAACGTTTCGAATACTTAACAGTAGTCTACTATAAAGTGTCATTTCAAAACGTTTTGGGAGAATTTTTATCTCAGTAGTGTCTTTCATAAAAAGATCACTATCATTAATTTCCAACATATACGCTATAATCAATACAGTCTTTCGTAAAGTAATAATTAAAAAAAAAACATATTTTTCATATAAAGATGCAAGATGATTATTATAATTACATTTTGCAGCCTTGAGTTTACGAAATAAAACGTTGTGTATGGGACGTTCAACAGAACCAATTATATCAAGTTATGTAATTTAATTGCAATTATCATATAAATCCCAAAGGCTTTGGTGACCTTAGGCATTATAAACGTGTTACCTTAAACATTAATAATAAAAAAACATAATTATTTTTGACGTCTCGCAATTGCGTTTAAAAACCTGACTGTAGAGGTATCGATCGAGACGGAGATCGAGACATAATAAAATAAGGTGTGACATATGTTATTTATATAGAAGTCTGGTTAGATTTGAGTGGCTCAATAGTTTTTTTATTTAAATTTATCATTTGGAAAATCCATGCGTAGTTATTATGGTTTATATGATAACCCCTAATAATAGATATTTGGCTATTTTGACGAAAAGTAAAATAAGCTGTTCTTTCAAGTTTAGTTAAAACTTAAGATGCTTTTCTGTGTAAAGCCTACGTGGCGCAATTGGACAGTTTCTGATTGATTGGTTGTGGGTTCGATTCTCCGCCAGATGAAAAAGACAAAGCGTGGCGTTGAGTTTCGCCTCTCAATAGGCCAAATCTCGAAGTCAGGCGGAAAGTCTTGACACTAGGTTCTCTCTGCCTATGCTATGTGAAGTGAAACTATTTTCACGTATATTCGTACGTACCTTCAAATTTATATTAACAGTATGCTTTGCTTGTACAAGAAATAGTTTTACAATATGTAGTCGGTTAAAAAATTCTAATATTATCGCAACTGACACGAATTTCCACATCTGTGGTTAAAGCGTAAATAAATCTCAGCATATTTGCCGAAACGCAAAAAAATAACAAGCATCTTTGAAAATGCACTAATTGTCCACCTATATAAAGTACAAATTTCAATGGAATCAATTATTTACTAAATATATATTATATATATTACACCTATACTAATATAATATTCGTTAATTCTTCGTATTGTGCGTAAACTGGTTGTATTTTACTCAATTCTTTATGTAACGTTACGAAAGTGCTTCGTCATATTCGGGTTTTTTGAAAGTCGCGCTATTACTACACAAAAACGCATTTATGTTTCGCGAGATGCGTAGTTTGTGATAAAAATAAAGGCTAATGTTTAAAATTATTTAGATTTTTTTTTTATTGTCACGTTATTTTTTTTACATTTTAAAGAGTAGGCAAAAGAACTCAGTGGTGATGCCCTAAACATTTATATTTGTTAAAAAGATATTAAAAATATTATTTAAAGAAAAACCGTTTATAAAATAAATAAATACGTTTACGTATAAATAAATACTTAAAAATAAAAAAAAGTAAATATGTATGTTTTTAATATTATTTTAATTGTAATGTATTTATATTGTAGTATCAACATATAAACCGGTCACGCCCCAAAGCAAAATTTACTACGTGAAACAAAAATATATGACAACTGACCGGAAGCAAAGATGACTTAAAAAATCTGTCGTAATTTTAACAAGAAAGTTGCAAAGTCGGTCAAAGCCAAGCGACAAACGTATAAAGTACCTAAAGTGTGAAAGAGATAAAACATCTTGCGTAAGGTGCCAGTTCGAATCTCGCGAATTTTAATCACATCTTACGTTTTTACGAGGAAACCGCATTGCCAAATGTTTGATTATGAAAGTCTATGGCGGTAACGATGTTTATAATTTGCATATACAAGTATATTATGAAATAATTTACTTAGAAACAAAAGCTCCTTAAATCTTCAACAACTTCGTTTGCGTCATATGTTTTTAGTGTTGAGAGTAAATCGTAAAATCTCATTTTTTCCCGTTCCCGTAAGAACGATGCCAAATATTTTCTTAGAGCTTCTTTACAAACCAAGGAACTTACAAGCTATATTTTAGTTTTCCAGGATAGTTAGATTTGGGTGTGCGTTGTTTGGGTATACGAGTAGATTATTTTAATATTTATATTAATTAATAAAATCTAAATTGAAATCTAGATTTCTTTCGTTATATTTCTTATATCATATATATATATAATTCAGTATATTTACAAATTATAATGTTAGTTTGTCACGAAGGTGTCATTTTTAAATTACGACGATACCGATCCTTCACCTCAAAAACGTAGCGTGTCAACTTACTTCATATCAAAATAAATTATATAGTATGATTAATATTACACACATTATTAATGTTAGAAAGGCTGTATATTTGTTATATTTCTTAGAATAAGTGAAATTAAAAAGCCACTGTGACATTAAGTTTTGCGATTCAACGATATTAAAATATGGGACAAGCTAGAATGTGGGATTCTCAAGATGTTTTCAGCTTCAGTACCTAGAGTCGGAAGGAAGGAAAATATAAAACAATCTATAAGGAAACAGTACCTTACCTTTTGGTAGGTATTGTTTATATTATGATACAATGAACAATAGGAAGCTAAAAAAAAGACATATTTAGGAAACGTATAAATATTTGAATGCGGCGGGATTTGAACCCGCGCCTATTATCCCGCCTGATTATACCCGCGATATAAATCGTTCAAGAACTTGAAATTAAATATGTCATTTTTTAACATTTTTTAAAGTGTTATTCGCACACTTAGGAAATTGAAAAATACATATTTAGAAAACGTATAAAAAAATGGAAGATAAAGGAAGCCTTTGTTTATCCCGAGAAAATCAAGTATATAACATTTTATCACAATCGGTTCAGCAGCTTGGCCATACTGACGTCACAGATAACAGACAGACAGGCACAGTTACTTTCTGAATAAATCTACTTTCATTTATAGTATTAAGTAAGTATGCATATATAACATTTTGGCAAATAAATAAGTGCAATTGCATCAGAATTCAGTTAAAATTACGTCATGTTTGTTTAGTTGTATAAAATAAAATGTATATATTGAAATATCTAGAGGTTTGTTGTACTTGGTACGAGGTCACTTATGACTATGAAAAAGATTTTAAATTTATAAAATGTAGATAGTCTGCCTAATATTCTTAAAAAAACTGAGATGGGTTTTAATATTTCCAATACCAAGCCTCTAAAATTGACAGTAAATATATAAATATTACCTTAGCTTCCGATCTTCACAGATTATTGCTAGTAGGTTAATATAACGAATGCGAACATCGTTACGCGATCGTGTGCTGTTATGACACGCGCTACAAACTTAATTCTGTGACCCGACATTTGCTCAAAATGGCTTTCTATTCGGAATACTTATTTATTTATTACCTAAGGTTATTTATGACTTTTTGATTTTATTACAAATAATAACTTTATTCTTGCGTTTAAAGCTTAAAAAGAATGTTGTAAGTTATCTGAGATTAAGGTCGAAATGTATTTTTGGTTATCGGTAAGTTATAGCCGGTCCTATTTTTACACTGTTGTCATTATTATATAAATATTTTTGTTCATTTCATCGTAATCAATTTATTCTTAAAATTTTGTTATTATATCCGAAAAAATTTTTTTGACCTGAAGTTGAAATAAAAAATATGCTATTTTCGGTCGATAATTATCAGACATATTAAGCATCTGTTTAATTTAAAAAATATATTTACAATTTATGAAAATAAGTACAGGCTTTATTACCCATAAAAGGGTAGTTAGAAAAAAACCTAGTGTCTTGACCCTGTAATAAAAAAAATGCGTGTTGAGTGGTGTAACTCAACGCTGCACTTAGTCATACCAGAGCAGGCTTTAAATATAAGTTCCGTTCCGTTCCGTTCCGTTCCTCGAGTGGGGTTCAAACCTGATTGCGTTTAAATTAAAACTGTACCTCAGCGTCACGATTATTTAAATAGTAAAATTTAAATTTGTTATTAATTTTAGAAATTGCAAAAATACCTCGAAATCTACGAATCGGAAGAGACTGTATGATTTTAAGTTGTTCTCATAGCGTAAAAAGAAATCATTTTGTTCCTTGTTTTATTTGACACTCAGAAGTAGTTACATTTTTTAGGAAGGTATTATGTATATATATATCAATTAAGAACAGACATTGTATGAATTATTAACAGCACGGTAACGGTAATATAATACAATAGTAGCTTATCGCAAACGCGTTGATGTCTTTTATTAGGAACAAGTACATATTTTAAGCTCTTTTTGCTATTCACTGAGAAATATTTTAGTAAACCAAATTTAATGTTAATATAAATAATAATAATCATAAACGAGTAAACCAGAAGCAGGTCACTAGTCGTAGGTAGTTTTTATAATATATCCGCTATTTTATATAGTATAACCTCTAGATTAGATATTGCCAATTTTAATCTTCCGCGACATTGATGGAAGGTCATAATTATAATTTCAAACATATTTAATTATACAATTATTTTTCACATTTTTTAAAGTATTATTCACACACTTAGGAAAATGAAAAAGGCGCGAGTTTATATCCCGCTGCTTTCAAATTTTTATACGTTTTCTAAATATATGCAATTATTCTAAAACCTTTGTTTCTCAAGTGTTTTTGCAACACTTTATGTAAAAGTGCACTTTTTATCGTTGAGTAATACTAGAAATTAAAGATAATTTTTGCACTATACATTTTAAGTGCTTTGCTTTTTGATTATTCACAGCAGCATTTAGAACAACACAACAAAGTGTTGGCTGCTGAATGGCGGAATTTCCTGTCTTACTTGGTCCAACTAGGCCAGAAAAATAAGAGAAAAGCTTATATATAATATTATTTTAAAATGATACGTTACGATACGATAAAAAAATATATAACAACGAAGAAATTCACCACAATATAATATAAAAATAGTGTGATGCTTGCAAATTATGTCAAGAGATCATTTACTTACTTAACATATTATAATTTTTGTTTAATTGCTACCATTTCATAACACTAAGCCTGAACACGGTCTCACGTCTGTATGAAACAATTACGTAAAAACACTTTACATATATGGAACTGTAACAACTACACTGCTTTATTAGCTATTGTGATTAATTGAAAGACTGCGTAGAAAAAATGGCTGTTCACGTAGGATCTTACAGATGAGTAAAATAACTTATGATTAAAAAACAGTATAGCTTGATTATTTAACAATATAACGTGTAAAGGCTTAAAAGGAACATGGCCTTTCCCAAGAAAGTTAGTGTTGTCTATAAGAGCATGAGATAAGATTAACATTGTTATGCATGGCGATCTTAGCAAGTATATAGATTGTTTTTATACAGCCTCATAGTTTTTCCGTATAGAAGGCTAGGTGAAGATAGCCTAGTGTCAAAACTAGTGCGCGCTTTGTCGTCTCATTAAAGCGGAGAAATGAGAAATAATTTAAATATAAAATATGTTTTTTTCCCGAATGGCATTCGAACCCACAAACGCTGTCCCACGGCGTGACGATGGCCTTATATAGATTAATTATTAGATAAAATGGATATGTTTTATTTATCAGTTAATTGTAGCGTAGAATTTATATATTTTTTTAAATTCTTAATATAACATTAAATACATTACATTACATCTGTCCGTTACATCTGTTTTGCATAATGAAGATTTTGAAGGAGCTAATGAACATATAATAAGGAAAGGACATGTATTGACAAAAACAGATTGACTTCATAGCGACTTATATATTCTCCAGTAAAATAATTTTGGTTATTCTTGTGTTAATCACACGTTATACTTCTTTATTTATTTTGAAAACGAGTATTTTTCCAGAAAGTAACATAATAAAACTCATATTTAACATGTAATTAGTGTTTTACATTAATTAAACGACTTGCCGTCTCGCTTTTAGTACTTTGACCAATTATCTAATGAATTCTAGGCAGCTTTAAGCATATATTAGTGAATTTCCCACGTGCTTATTGGATTTGCGGCCATAGGTTAAGGTCTTCACGCGCGGACGGAAACATTAATTGATATGAGTAGTATTGTAAGCTACGCCTTTGTGTTTTATAAACGTATAAATAAATGTGAATTATGCATTTAATGTGTTTATAACTTGTTATTGTGTATATTTTTGCTGATATATCATTTTTATTTCTAAGTTTTATTTATTTTGTGTCTGAATGCATATTAGCTTCTATTCGACCTCGTTGTTAATATATTTAATTAAAGTACTACTAAATTCATAGAATATTAGGATAGGAAATGGAAAATGTTTGGATAGGAAATGCTAGAATAGGAAAATAACCATGCTTCTTTTTACATTTTTAAAGTGTTATGAACCCGTGCCTCATGAACACCGTCCAAGTACTCTGATCGCTAAGCCATACGTTCTACATCCGGTGACGTCGAAATACAACTTATTGTAGTCAATAAGTTCTAGTAGGATATGTAATGCTATCTCTCATTGCCTTTTTTAAGCACAAGTATGCCTCTCGATCTGCTGGATAGATATGATAGAGCTTTAGCGGTATATACCTCATACTTGGTAGAGTATTATATGTTCGTGGCCATCGTGGCGCAGTGGAACAGGTTCTCTCTGACTGACACTGCTATGCTGGAAAATTGTGAAGCTGACAGAAAATAAAAATGCTATTATAAATTTTACACGTTTTCTAAATATATGTTTTTCAATTTCCTAAGTGTGTGAATAACACTTTAAAATAAATGTAAAAAAAAATATTTAATAAATAGCATTCTCTCTTGCCAAACGATTGTTCGTAGAATAATCTTTGGGTAATGACAGAAATTTGTAAAAATCTCTCTACAGAGATGCTAATAACAAATATAAGTTGTAATAAGCGTATAAGATATTGGACGTAGCTGGATGTAGAGCGCGTAGCTTAGCGGTCAGAGCGCTTGAACGGTTTCAAAGCGGCGCTGGTTCAAATGCCGGTGCGTTCAAATCTCTTATACTATTTCTGAATATATATGTTTCAAATATAAATACTCCACTGAATATTAAACTCTCTACGGTTGTATTCTGATATGCTTGAAACTGCACTGCGAGACCTTGTCATATAAGTTAGTAGTAATAATATATTTAATAATAATAGTTCAGGCATGCTTAATAACGATCAATAACTGATGACCGACACTAACATTGCTTAAATGGAAAGTGAAATTATTCGAGTTTCTCGTAACGTCCTGTCGCATTCCTCACATTCATAGACACGAGCTACGAGTTGCGACATGTTAGTGTAACCTAGGCCTACTGCGCCTACGACTTTAGCATAAGTTCTTTGGTTTAAATAATTACAAAACATAGTAAATACATTAAATAAAATTATTTTTTATATATATCTATTTTTATATTTTCTAAGGGTTACCATTCAGTGTTTCTGTCATCAAGTTATATTGCACGGTTTTCGTAATATCGGTGTTATAATTAATTACAAGGTTTCAAACGTATGTTTTCTTTTTTTTATTACAAGAAATTAGATAATTAATCTTAAAAGTTATATATCATATTATTAATAAATATTGTTACCCTAATAATATCATCTTAAACACTCGTACGAGTATAGTATCACTATAAACTCACATAGCCTCAGTACAATCTTAAGTATAATATAAACAATAATATTTAACACTTAATTTATTGTGCTTTTGTACCAGCAATTATTTAAAATTTACTATTACGGCGAATTTATTAGTTACAGTCAAGAAATATATCCACTTGTATATGAACAGTATGATTCATGTCAGTATTTTTATTTCACTTTCGAGTCAATTTAATGACAGATGATTGTGTCAATTCCTTCGGGTGATTCGATTTAATATTCGCGGGACGGCAAATTAGGCAATGTCGCGTCGTGTGCGTTAACTGTCCGCTTAGGAATGTACAAGTATGTGGGTAACTATATAACTAGGTTACACATAGACAACCTGGTGTCATGACACTCCGTTCTCCGCTTTTCGCCGGAATTTGAGATATTACGTATTCAGTGACAGAACTCAACGCCGCGCTTTCTCTCACCAGAGCAGGGAATTGACAATAATATAAATATAATAATTCTGAATGGGAATTGAGGTTACTACCATCGTGGTAACAGTCTGAAGATGTCCAATTGCGCAACAAATCGGTGGAAGATATTTTGAGTGTTATGGGACACAATAAACAATAACCTTTGGGTTTCGCGATTGTTATACGCTTCTTAACTGAATTAATAGCATATATTTCATATTGAATACACTTAGAAAGCAGATGTTTCGATCATTTTTCTGTAGTGCGCGGTGTTCGCATTTCGAGTATCAAATTTACACCATAAAAATAGTATCATTTGAATTATATTATAAAATAATGTGCAGGAATATCTAATCATTATATTTTGCTTATTAATTCAACAAGTAATTTATTTTAAATTGTATTATATTCTCCTTCAAAAACTTCACTCTTTCTTCTTCGAGATCGAGTACTTCTAGTGTGACAGAAACTAGTGATATGCCATAAAAGTTCAGAAGCTTCGTTCATTTAAACATATTGTTTGTTGATTGTTATAACCAATATTTTACATTATCTATTTGGACTATAACTCCAACTTTACAAAATTATCCAATTTCTAAATGCGTAATTAACAATTTATAACACCAAAATCTACACATTTATTCATAAAAATCGAAATAAGCTAATTCATACGAACACAAGCCAACGAATATGTACCAACGTGTATGAAAACAATTGCATAACCGTTAATTGCGTCTTACATAACGCAGTTAGCGCACTCTACATAACTATGTGTTGACAAATATTTCGGCACTATTTACGTATTTACGAGAAAAGGTACAAATTACAAGAAAACTATGATAAAAAGTTATATATATAGTATATAGTATAAGTATATTTTATATAGTATAAGTATATTTTATATAGTATATGTATATAGTATAATTAGGGTAGTGTCAGGTGTTTTGCATAACGTCGTTGCTGTCAAGGGTTCACTTTTCAAGAGCGAAATTATAATCAGCTCTTTTATCAGTTTCATTTAACACAGTCAGATGTTAATTAGTTAGATGTAACTATATATTTTTAAATCAATTAAGACGAAAAGAAATGGAGAAATGAGTATTTCTCCACTTTTCGCCCGAATGCATCTCGCATTGCTCAGCGCCGCGTTTTGTTTTGTCACCGGGATTCCCCCAGATGAAAGGGCAGATGAAAACCCTGGTGGAAAAGACAATCCATTTGCCACTTCCCACCCCTTTACAACCATTGAGTATCGGAATCTAAAGCCAGATTTTAATTAACCAGGTATTATTTCTGTTGTTTGAAATACGCTATTAAGGTGTTATTTATTTTAGAGTTACATAAAGCTTAATTTAATTTTAATATAAATGACATTTTTTTGTATTATAACAGTAAAATATATACTATAACAATACCAATGAAAAAGAAAGACCTGGATGCCTTTTAGTAAGCAAATAAAGATACCCATTGTCTTATTTGAGAACAACTAACCGATTCAAGGTAATATTAAAGAGCAATTTTGCTTTTCAAATGAGTGCATTTCATTGAAACTGTTTTTAATAATTTATCAAGATCACCTTCATTTGTACTTATTACTAAAATAGGGTTTTTTAAGGCATAACGTCTTTACTTGTTGTACTTTGTACATAACTGTATATATCTTTCCTTGAGTTATTTTTCAAATTTTTTTGACAACTTGGTCTATATTTTGGCTGATATATATTTATTACCTACTTACCTATACGATCATATGCCCCATATTTTGAGGGGGTTATTAGAAATAAGCTTATTCTAACTTAAGCAAATCATTTCAAACGAAACTTGTAATTATTTATTGAGTTCCGACATTTTGCAGTCTTAACGTTTATTACACACAATACACTTACTATAGAATAAGTTAGATTATTTATACAAAATAATAATTACTATTATAATATATATCTCAGTATGAGAAGACCTTATTATGGAATCACTTCAAGAGGCTGGTACCAACATTATGGAATCACTTCAAGAGGCTGGTTTAGATATGAATTTAAAAAAAAGATGCTTAAAAATATTTTTACATCATGAGTCTCTAGTTAGCTCTAGAGCTTCTTAAGCTTCATTTCTGTTTTTTTATTATGTCAACGAATCATAGATATACCTATTACTTACATAAAGTGTCTAATATGAAAAAGGCCATCATGGCGCAGAGGAACAGCGTCTGACTGTAATCGCGAATAGTTGTGGGTGAGATTCCCATTCGGGGCCATGTCCGCTCTGGCACTCCACTAAAGTGAAAAACGAAGTGTCTTGACACTAGGTTGTCTCTGATTACTCTGCTATGAATAAGATAAGATGTATGGATAAAAAATATGGGTAATAGATGATATCTATTACGTTAAATATTGTATTCAGTCTCCTCATTATTTAAAACAACTAGTTTATTATCCTGTTTAAGTTATTTTTTAGATAATTCAAGTTATTTAGATAATAAAGCAGTCTCGTCTTAAGCGTTTTAAGGCTCTATTACACAATATATTAGAAAACGAAGATTACTATCGTTAAACAATCTGACCAAGGTCATTGTGTAATGTTGTATTTTGGGTCAGTGAAAGCGTGCGGTCGCTATCGATACTAAGGAAAACGGAAAAACAAAACGAAATGTGTTTATTATATTCTAAATAATTATAAATCTATTTTAAAAAATAATGTATATTTGCATAAATATATAGGTATATTAATTTATTATACTTCTATGCTAATATTACAAATTCGAAAGTAACTCTGTCAGTCTGTCTGTGACGTCATCACTGCCAAGCCGCTGTACCGATTGTGATGAAATTTTGTATAGAGATACTTGACGATTTTGAGATGATAAAGGCTTTTTTCTCCCATTTTTTTAGCATTTCCTATAGTTTCATTGTTTTACGAAAGGGCAGGAAAATACGAAACAGCTTTAGTTCACTTGGGTGAAACCGCGAGAGAGACATCTTAACTTGGCCTCCGACCATTATGACATAGATTCCCATTGAATACAAAATAATAACGCTTGAATGAAATCACTAATTTAGCGGTCCAACAGTTTAGCTTAATTATTATAGTATGCATGGTAGTACATTTACATGTATTTGTTTATAATAGAAGAGGAAGTATTCATAAATGTGTCGTTAGTCTGGTGGTGGTCTGGGGAGACTGCCATATTTTATATATATATGTCAAGGATGTTATCTACATATAATTAAAAACGTCAAATATAATTTAAAAAAAAACAAAATCAATTATTACCGTATTCAAGAATTCTTGAACACGCCCTACATGTTTAGAAATATGATGGTAGATATTAAAAATACCGATGCCAATAAAAATATAATAAATAATAATTTATAGCAGGTATGTCAAAATTATTTATAGTTTTTACGACATTGATGTGATCGTTTTGTACTAAACTATTTGGCGCTAGGTGCTTATTTTTTATTACATACATCTTCCATATTTTAAGAATTATACAATAAAGAATTTATATATCTTATAGGATCGTATAGGATGAGAACTTGAAACTATTATATAACAAAATATTGCAACAAATTTTGTCGTCTCATTGGTTTAAACTTTTTTTTAATGAATATTGATTTTTATTTTCTGAAATAGTGTTCAATGAATTTGTATCAGAAAACGAAACAATATTTTCATAGCAGACACCAGAAGTTCCTGCCAGGCTGACCATGATAATGCGAAAAGAATAGAGCCGGTTTGCGTGGTCCTTTTAATTTCTCGATTTAATTAATTGATTATTTCTTATAAACCTACTATTCTAAATTTAACCCTAATATTGTAGCACCATATTTGATGCCATGGTTGCGCAGTGGGATTTTCTCTGCTCTGGTAAGAAAAAGCGCGACGTTGAATTCCACCACACAATGTAATGTCTCGATGTCAGACGGAGAGTGGAGAACTCTCCTACTACCCTGCTAGCTGGGAAAAAGCGTGAAGCTGCAGAGTTTGATACAAATAAATACACATATATTTTTTAATTCCATAAAGTACCCAGCATCTATGTGTGTTAATTCAAAACGTAGATCGATTTTATTCAAATATTTGCTTTGACAATGAGAAAAGTAAACTTGGAGGCAATATGCTGCGGTATTTATTGAACAAATCCCTGCGGTCGATTGATTTACATACGTGTGTAAAATTACGACGCGCTGCCTTGGAAATTTACTCCTGATTCTTAAAACAGAGAAAATGAACCCACTTCTCTTCGGCCCCTTGCGTATTTATTTATAGATATAAGTTTATTCTTTCTATGTGTAAAAATATACCTATGATTTCATATGTCTGCGTTTCCATCAAAATTAGTTAGGTAGGTTGTAGTAAAATTATGGATATTAATTAAATAAAGAACTTTTATTTGTTTATTGTTGTTCGATTATACCTGTACCGTTATAATATACCTGTGCTGAATCAAAATATCGGTAACCTAATTAATTATACAATGGAATTCAAGCAGTCTTAGACCTAATTTATCAGATTTTAAATTACTTTTAAATAGAGAAAATTCACATTGCTTCTGTGGTAGCTAAGGTGTTGTATGAGTTTAAGTATAAATAGTGTTCTTAGAAGATTAAGGAAATGCCATATTTGTGTGTTTGGAGATTGTTTTAGGGAACGATGGGGCTGACATTTTTGTATTATTACATAAAAAGTCCCTAAATAAAAATAGATAAAAAAAAATTAAGATAGAATAACTTATGAATGAACTTTACTGGGTTCTGAACCTTGTGACGGCCTTTTCCGATATAAAGCTTTATACAAGCAAAGCCACGAACTTCGCATCTACAGTAATTATACAAAGGAATGCTAACGAGTAATGTTTTAGTACAGTGTTAGTTCTGTTGTATGATGGTACTACACTTTCTATTTACTATTATATAAGTAAGCTTAATTAATAGAATGATAAAATTAGAAATTATTTCGTCATTAATTAAAGAAATTTTGAAGTTATTTTAGCTATTTTTTATCTACTAACGCTTTTTACATTAAAATATTTATATCTGAATTCTCTTTATAGCTATATATTTTTAAAATTTTTTAAAGTGTTATTCGCACACTAGAAAACGTATAAAAATTTGAACGCAGCGGGATTTGGACCCGCGCCTCTTGAAAACCGTTCAAGCGCTCTGACTGACTGACTAAGCCATGCGTTCTACATCACACATAACAACAAATATAAGTTGTAATAAGCGTATAAGAATTTCAACGTAGCTGGAAGTGTCTCGACATTAAGTGCTCTCGTAAAAAAAAACTATTTATCAATTAATCAATATATCTTATAACTTTTTTAATCGTAAATCTTGTCACTTTTTTTTTTTGACCCAATTCTTGCAGTCCGATTTGGTATGAATTTGCACACGTCTTTATGATAGGACGGAACTGTAATCTAAGCTATTGTTTTAACTCTTTACAAACTTCCATAGAAACTATTAAAAATAAAACATGATTTTAATCTTTGAAGCTTTTTTGCTTATAATCTATGTCGATACAGACGAAAAAGCCTCAAAGTTCAGACGCAATGGGATTTAGACTTGTGTCATTTAGCTATGCTTGCTTGTGTTGATCTTTATTTATATTATTTAAATTTTATTTAACATCTATTTTGATAGTTTTTCTTGATTTTCATTTTGCAAGAATCCAGGGCAGTACGCGAGGCAACTAAGACATCGTTGGCGGTAGTTTGAGATAATAATTGTATTAAATGCCACCTCAGTCTACCTGTGACCACGGACTACTGTAAAGTGTGTTAAACCTCGGGTCCTAAAATGTATTTTCGAATACCAATATTATGCGCGATTAATCCAGTTAAAAATAGTTTCATTTTAAAATGTGTATTAATCGTGAAAATCAAAGACTTTACTTCATTTATACAATATATCAATACAAAAAAAGTGTCAAAATTGACTAATCAATTATTAATTAGGTGATTAATAACAATTTACAATCTCGATGTCGTGAATATGCGGAAAAGTTCAAGAGATTTCAATACGGAACAAAATACTAAAATTTTCTAATAATAACAGATGTAATAAAACAAAATTATGCAGTAACCGCCATATTAAAACCACTAAACTGGAATAGGTAGTTTTACAACGTGGAACCTAATGTAAAGCAATAATTGATATTGTGCTTCTTACGCCGCAGGTTAGAAAGCTTTAAAAGCTAAGCCAAGCTTCAGTTGCGTTGTGTAATAGTGAGTTTATGTACTTACACGTGTTTTTTAAGAAAAAAATATAAAAAATAATAGTAACTTGTCTTGTATTAGCGAAGTAAATGAGTAAAGAATAACCCAATGTTCAACGGACACTCACAGTTGCTCCTCTATATTATTTGTTCACATATTTTGAACCCTCAAGTTTCTTTAAAGACTATACATTTGCCATATTATTAGTATTTCCATAGTAAACCGTAAAATTCCATTCTTTCCTGACCCCGTAGATTTATTTTTAGATTCTTAGTGCTTCCTTGCACACTAGGAATATACATAAGGCAGAGGCAGAATCTGCTGTTTGCTGTCACCCAGTAAGTAACAAAAGAGTTTTATGTATTAAATAAAAACATTTTTATGAAAAAAATAATGTCAATAATTTTGAACTTCGTATATAAAAAGCAAAAAGCAGGTTTACGCCTTTTCGCTTAGCAGTATATTTCTCCATTTTCCGCCCGACATCTAGATTTGCATCTAGCATGCTGAGTGGCGAAACTCAACGCCAACTTTGTCTTATTGACCAGATAGAAGAAAAATAATTTAAATATAATTATCATTCCTCCGAGCGGTGATCGAACCCACAACCGACTGTCCCACTGCGCCACGATAACCCTAGTATATGTTATATGAATATAAGCATTCGTTATTGCTTTTTTACTTTACTTTTGGGGTGTTTATAGTAACTGTTGTTTTCCTGGTTTGGTTGGGAAAACGGATTTAAGATGGAAAGCGTAAAACAAATTTCGCGCAAAGCGTAAATTAATTATTTAAAAATTAATTTAATAATTAGTTTATAATTTAATAATCTATAAATTTATACCATTCAAATCAAACACTCCCACTTTACCAATACATGGGAATAAAGGTGTGTCTGTAAAGTATTCTTTTTTTGCCGAGTATTACGATTGTTAGACACGCTGTGAAAGGCAAGACGATTACTCAATTTTCTTATGAAATCGTATGCACGGATAACGATCGCGTATACAAATAATTAAATTATATATCAATAAGTTTATTTATATATTTCATTTATTTTTATTTATATAATAAAATTAAAAATATACCAATTACGTATTTACTTACAAGTAAAAGGACATATTTGTTTGTACTACGCTATAATTAAAAGTTTTACATTATTTTTCACAAAACGGAACAGTCGCGTTGTACACGTGTTCCTTTATTTAAAAAATAAATTTTGTAACTACAGGATTTTTTTTATGGCCAAATAGTTTATTATGAATTACTTTCAACGCTCATTTGCTATTATATAACATCAATATAGAAATTGGAAAGCAATAATTTAAAATTAAGTTGAAATATTTCATCATAATATTATATTTATTTAAAAAAATAACTTACTTTTCAAAGCCCAAAGTGTTCTTTCCTTCAAGCCATCCACATAGTCCTGAAGGTCCTGCCGACATTGGCCCTGTACAGCCAGTCGTAGCTCGTTCCACTGACTCACAAGGATCTGCGCGTCCATAATTCTCAACATGCTTTCTAATCCCATTAGAAGAGTTTCATTCGAAATCTTAATTTGCATTCTAGTTTCGTTTACAGTGTTTCGTATGGTATCGCTTAATTTCCCCAAAACATCTTTTGGTATCGTTTTCTCTATTCTCGTGCTTTTGATAATGTGTTGGACATTGTGTGATTTTTCAGTAGTAGAACTACTCTTTTTTGTCTCTACATCGCCGAAAACTTCAGCGAATGTGAGACCGTCGTCGTCTGCGAATAAGTGGAAGGAGTCCTCTGTCGTGAACTTTTCGTGCTTGCTCGTATTTGGCAGTGGTATCATAGAACCTAATAAATCCGATGATAAGTCATCATCCACGCCGCCTTTGGACGAAGCTTTTTTAATATTCTGAAAAGCATCAATCAAGCCGCTTCGGAGCTTTTCCTCCCTGGCAGTCTCTTTATCACTAACGTCAGCTAGAGTATACGCACTGATGACTAAAATAATTATCACTAGACGAGACATTTTGAGTTTTTTTTCACTAACACATGCCTATATGTATATCAGAGGACCAAGTATTTATCTCACAGCGAGCCGTGCGCACGCGGCTTAGTCGAAGCTCGCACTGAACGGTCGCCGGTCGGCGGCAATATGACATAACGTTGAACACTTTCACTGTCGACGTCGGCGCCCGCGCAGGTGACTCCTTGCAGGGCGCTTGGTCCACTTCATGTGGATAATTAGCATATGTGGTTAATTTTGAAGGAAGGACACCAGTAGCATTGTTTTGCTCTTTTTTGCTACACTTGTGATATAAATTAATTTGGCATTTAAATATATCCATACAGTAGTAGTCTGATTGTAATCGCGACTGGTTGCGGGTTCAATTCTCACTCGGTGGAAAGATCATAATTTAATTATTTTCATTTTTCCGCTTTGGTGACGAGTAAAAGCACGGGGTTGAGTTCCACTACCTCAACACGTAATGTCTCGAATACGGATGCAAAATGGAGAACGTAATGTCTTGACACTAAAACACAGGTTTTCTTTGAATGCCCTGCTATGCGCGAAAGAAAAGTAAGTTTTTTAAGCTTATTCGTCTCTCGAGTTTTCTTTAAGTAAATATAGATAGATATCTTAGAAATTGGTAATTAGATTAGTAGGATTACTAAAAACCTATTCTGATCTAGTATTTTTAAGGAATTGTGTACAGTAATACAGTACCGTATGCCAAATAAGGCGGCTATAATTGTTTCAATGAGTGAAATAAATCATTTTCATGTAAGTATACTCTCGTTGCTTTTAATTTCGCGACCCTCGTGTTCATGAACAATGGCGTCATATTGTTGTATAACATTTAAAATAAAAACCATATATATTTTCAAATTCAATTTTGTTTTGAAAATGTCCGTAAAAATACGTTTGATCCGTGAAATACGACTCTAAAACACAGTTTTGAGAGCGAAGTCAAGTTTCAAAGTTAGTATACACACAATATTTATATACTTTTTAACGTTCTCACGTTTCTTTAATTCTCAATGACACATTTAAAGTAAACTGAATTTCTCTAAAATCCGTGAATGAGATGATTTTCCCACAACCAACTCGAACAGCTCGCTTAAGTTTATGATAACATCTGATATTGTTCGGTCTTATGTTATGTGTGGTGTGAATTTAGTTTCCTAATTTAACTTTCGTTTATTTTTTACAAAAATATATTATCTTAGTGGCTTAGTTAGATAATTTGGGAGTTTTCGCCGTCATGGCATTCTGCCCAAATGATAACGGGTTCACATCCTAGAAAAGTAACGTGTCGTTTGAAAGATCTTTAATGTTTGATGATTAGGAGAAGATTTGTATGACTCCTTTCTCCTGCTTTGACCTGCTTGTGCAAAATATATCTATTCTTTATTATAATAAAATAAAAAAAGTGTCTGTACATTATATATATTAACCAGAAACTAGTTTAGGGTGGTTAAAATAGGAATAGAATATAAATATATAATTTTCAAATGTTACATGGTGCAACTGATTTGAATTTGAATGAACCTGGTTTTGATATATAAGTAAAGTATGTAAGCCTGGGTAAAATTAAGATTTTGAAGGTTAAAATACCGTAGACCTATAAAAGACCAACTAAACAATAAAAAATAAGCAAATGGCGCCATAGTAAAAGTTGTTTAGCATGGTGAGCCTTTTATGATGTTTTACTAACACTGTACTCAGTACGTAAGTTTAACTGTTAGGTAACATTTGCGAACAAGTTGGTATGAAATACAATATCTGGATACCAGTTTCTTATTAGCATTTAAATATCGAATTTAAAAAAAAAACACGATATCTCTCACCTTACTTCTTATAATACAAAATTTAAATATTTGGAAAAAATAATATTTATACAAATAAATTAAATTGGAGTGTCTGTTTGAAGCGTCCGTTTGTATATTAAAATAATCGCTTTTTACTAAGCGCATATGTATACATTGTATACATTGTACATATATGTACGAAATAAGGTTTTTTTTACAATTTTGTTTTTTGTCTGTCTGTTTGTCTGTTTTTTCCGGTTATTCTCTGAAACGGTTGGACCGATTTTGCGGGCACTTTAACTGGCAGATAGCTAATGTAATAATGAGTAACTTACTAGCTACGACTTAAACTAGCTAGCTTAACTTTTTAAAGTAGTACACAGACACAGTTTTTTTTGGAAATTTCGAATCCAAAGATTTGCATTTCTTATACGCTTATTACAACCTTTTTTTGTTCTTAGCATCTCTATAGATTTTTTAAAATTTCCAACTACCTAATCCAAAGATTATTTTACGTACAATCGTTTGGCAAGAAAGAATGCATGAACGTTTCCAACGGTTCCAAAGAGGCGCGGCTTCGAATCCGGCAGCGTTAAAATTTTTTCGTTTACGTTTCTAAAAATATTTTTAGGCTACTTTTATTTTAGAATTCCACGCGGACGAAGTCGTGGGTAATAAAAATATTTTAATTTTAATTCTGTCAAAAACCAAAATGTGCATAAAGAGAACAATGTGCTTATAAAAAAATAATTTCATAGTACATTATTCGCCATACAAAGGGAATGCACAGCGTTACATAAAATATTACATAATCTTTAAACAGGGCTCATGCACTTTAATTGTCGCTCCCGTTGTTACGAAACCATTGTCTCGTTTTGGCTTACTACACTTTTTTCAATGATATATTTTGCACTAGTTAGAGCACCAGGAGTTGTCTTTATGTTCTAATATAATGTATGGAGAAATCATACTGAAATATTATTATGTTATCCAGTTTACAAGGTTGAAGTCAAAAATCAATGTCGAAATATTATAAAATCAATAGTGGCAATACAATATAATTAGAACGTATGGCTTAACGTATATCAAGAGGCGCATATTTAAAGCCTTTTTTTTCCACCTTCACGCTATAATCGAGACATTGCGTGTTGAATGGTGGAACTTAACGCCACTCTTTGTCTTAGGTACCAAAGCAGAAAAATGAAAATAATTTAAATACAATCATCATTCCTCCGAGTGGGATTAGAACTCACAACTAATCGAATTTACAGTCAGTTTTCAACCTGTTACCTTTACAATGATATTTTTAAATACAATTATAAAGTACTATAGTCGTTTTTTATTCATAATGTAAAGAAAACTATATTCATTTCGACCAAGATAACAAAATACTAAAAATATTTAGTTTCCTTTTTACCGTCACTATCATAAAATTGAGCTCATCATGTCGCAGTGGGACAGATTATGGCTGTAAGCGTGATTGGTTGTGGGTTCTATTTGCACTCGGAGTCAGAATTATATTCAAATAATTTAATTTTTTTGCTTTGGCAAGACAAATGCAATGACTTGATAACGGGTAGAAAATAGAGAACGCAAAGTCTAAAATCGATTTCAATTTGTAAATATTTTTTTTTTATAATTTAATTTATATTATAATAAATTCCATTCAAACAAAATGCGCTAAAAAAATCTTTACTCTTTGTTTGTTGTTTTGTTGTTTGTAATGTTTTTGAGCATAGTGTAAAAATATATTATAATTTTTTTGTTCAATTATAGGTATGTAAAACTCATGTTTCCCGTTTGTATTGTAACTGAATGAATGCAGCTATCTTTGTTCCTATAATTAACGATGTAACATGACGTGACGAGGAAAAAAATATGTTAGCTTTTTTGAATTAAAAATTGTTTATTTTTAATTCAAAAAAGCTAACAGATTTATTTTAGGTCCTGAACCTGAAATTCCGTCAGGTCACAGGTGTGGTCTGCAAGGGACTAATATAAGAGCATAAACTGACCCCTGTTCTCTTATACGGCAGCGAATGCTGGCCAGCCTAGTCTAGGCACACTCAGGAGCTTCACGACACGGAACTGAAGATGCTGAGGTGGATGTGTGGCGTAACACGTCACACATTCATTCGAAGTAGTCTTAGAGTCCGTGACGTAGCGGATAAGCTCCCAAGAGAGCCTGAGATGGTAAGGCCTGACCTGAGAACTATGTCGGAAGAATATGCCATATATGTGTCCCTGGAGCAAGACACCCGGACGCCCAAGGAAGCAACGGCTGGATGTCGTGAATCAGGATATGAGAGCCAATGGACTAACCAGAAAGCATGTAAGAGATTATGTACAGATTAAGTAGGAAGGCAGACTTTGGCTAAAACGGAATTAATGTAAGGTAGAAGACGACAAACAGTTTTAGAAAACGTATAAAAATTTGAACGCAGCGGCATTCGAAACCGCTCCTGGAAACCGTCCAAGCGCTTTGACCATACATCTGGCTACGTCAAAATTCTTATATGTTTATTACAACCTATTTTAGTTATTAGCATCTCTGTAGAGCGATTTTTATATTTACTAAGTGCATTTTTCCTAAGTGGGTAATTAACATTTAAAAAAATGGTAAAATATTTAATGAATAGTTCAGTTCCTAAGTGTGTGTAGCTACTACAAGAATATATAAACAAGTAAAAGAATTATAAGTTATTGATCATCTTCCTTATAACCATACAATTTGTTAAAAACGATTATCTCGTTTGTAACATTTTTAAACTGTATTAATAATTGAACGTATCGGGACTCAAACCCGCGTCTCTTAAAACCGTCCAAGACTTTTTCGTTTCGTTTTCCATACAATAGACTCCGAACTGTTTACATTATTTTTTTTGTTTTATATGGAGTTATTTTGTTTATAAATCTTTTCAATAGTATTATTTTTCAGAAGAATTATTACATTAGAAGAATTACAAATTACTTTACTAACAAAATAATTTTTCGATTGTTCACCTGACTGTTAAAATGTTTTTTTTAATTTTTCTATACTCAAGTAAATGTCCATCGGTTTGCGTAACGAACAAACGGTAAAAGATATATGTACTTATATATAAACCAAGGAAGTGAACGAAGTACTCCATCATCGGTAAGAGATGCCATCATGCGTATAGTCTAATATTATTACACAATATGACATATTTGCCTATTATGTGTTAGCGACGCCTCAAGCGTTGAACGAGAGCGAGCTTAGTTCCTGTTTAGCAATTGCCATGTTGGTCAGACTGTGTATTCTTTTTTTTTTTTGTTCATTTTTAAATTTTGGTCTATGACCTTACATATGGTGATGCAAATCCAGTAACACAAGATTATTTTGTTTTGTTTTCGATTTGCAATATTAAATTTTCACAATGCGCTATTAGAAATGCTGGGATTGTGTGTTAATGGCAAAATATGTTAATGATTTGTCAATATATATTAACAAAATTTTACAATGTAGTATGTTTTGACAATATATACAAATTTCATTAATTTGTCTAATATTTCGAGATATTCTCAACTACGCTTCTATTCAAATATCAAATATTGATAAATTATATATGATTACATAAGTTTTAGTTTTAGCTTATTATTATTTAAAAATATTAGCCGTGTATTTTTGTAATACGTCAACCACAACTTAAATTGAGCTATAAATCACTTCGGTATCGACTAAACTAAACTCTATCTACGACTAAAATATATCTAGGGATATTATATGCCAAATATAAATTCTCCTTGAATTTATATCTACCGCATTTAGTCAAGCACATTAAGTTTACTATTAAATGGTTCGTAAATATAACGAATATATACAAATATATATTAAAATATAAGGAATACAAGATTTGCTATTCGACATACGTACTGCATAGTTCTAAAATTTAAATAGTTTTAATTCATCATGATCAAACATTGAGATTTCATTTCCAGTCAGTCTGTTGTATACTTTCCACGTTGCGTGTTATGGCAGAATTAAAATAATTCAACTATCCCTCGAGTTACGAGTGTGTATCGAACCGACGACTAATCGCGTACACTCAGACGCTTTTACACTGCACCACCATGACTTCTAAACATGCTTATATCTAATAAGTTCTTTGATATTTAGAAAACGTAAAAAATTTGAACGCAGCGGGATTTGAACCCGCGCCTCTTGAAAACCGTTCAAACGCTCTGACCGCTAAGCCATGGGTCTATTACCAGCTATGTCGAAATTCTTATACGCTTATTACAACTTATATTTGTTGTTAGCATCTCTGTAGAGAGATTTTTACAAGTTTCTACAACCCAAAGATTATTCTACGAATAATCGTTTTGGCAAGAGAGAATGCTATTTATTAAATATATATTTTTTTAACATTTTTTTAGTGTTAGTTAAGTGTTATTAGCGCACTAAGGAAATTCAAAAAGACTAAATATGTCTTGATGTCTTCTAAATATGTCTTGATGATTTTCACGATTATTACACATTTTGAAATGAAACTATTTTTAACCGAATTAATCGCGTATAATACTGGTATTCGAAAATACATTTTAGAACCCGACGTTCCGAACACTTTACAGTAGTCCGTGGTCACAGGTGGTAGGCCAATATTACACGTGATTAATCCAGTTAAAACTAGTTTCATTTTAAAACGCTTATATCTAAAACGCTTCAGTAACCGAGCATTTTTTTTTCTTAATCGTATTACATAGTTATGTTATGAATTTATGAAATCATTTTCCTCATTACAACATTGCGATTCGAATATTTATTGTTGGAAAGTCCTAACCGTTGCGTGGACGTGAAAAATACTTTCATTTAACTAGATTTTTAATATACTTTTCAAAGTACTTTGTAGTCTATTTAAGTTAACTATAAGGGTGTTGCAAGTTGCTACAGGAACAATTTTGTGTCCTTATATGAAAATAAACTTTACTAGACTTCGTTTAGTTGTATATAAGAATTTTTCTTTGAAACAATATTTTTAATGATTTTATTTATTACATACAATAACAATTATGCGATTTTGTATCGGAAATGTTTTATAAAAATTTAATTATTGTACTACAAATTATAAACATTGCATACTCATATTTAGTTTTAATTTGGCTTAACTAAATTTAACGAAAAAGTATTTATTACAATTAGACACGGACGACCACAGGCACAAGAAGAACAATATAGCCAATACGCAATGAACTTAGGTGTGTATGGATGAGAGTAGCCAATACAGTTTTTTTTTTAATATGAGACTTCAATTTTATTGCCAGTCCAATACCATAGTTTCCAGTAATAATCCTAGTACAACAACCGTTGATGTTTAGAACGTTTAGTACTAAATTGTTTATTTTTTTAAATACAGTGTAATATGTTTTCGTATATAATTATATATTCCTAATGTAACTCGCAACAGACAAAACTTGCGAAAGTGCAGAAATCGCTGCGTCACCGCGATTATACAAGAATATGTAGAAAGTTACCTCACGATATAATATTTATAATGCATACGAATGTTGACTTTGAACTGAAACAATAACCCAATAACAAAAAAACATCCATATTTTGGGAATTATAAAAGTTTTTTTTAATTTGAGGTACCCTATTAAATAAAATAAATCACATAATTATAACATACCATTTGTAGTATCATAATCAAATGTAGAATTCACAATATACCTAGTTTAAAAATAGAACATAAACCTAAATAATAATATTAAGGTTTATAGTGTAAAACCACGTTTTATAGTTAACAATACTGAAAAGTATAAGAATAAATTTCTTATAATTTTGTACTAATATTGTTCCTAAATGTAGAATTCCTTAAAAAAAAATATCAAAGCATTCCAAGCTTTTAAAACCGTAAGTAACATTAATTTTTGCCAATATTTTCTTATAATATACTAAGAGTTTTTTACCTTTTAGTTAAATTGGTTAAATCAAACAAAAAAGAAAAAAAATCTTATATATATTTTGCTTTTTTTAAGTCGTGTATTGATTGACATCGATCGACCATCGACCGTTGTAAGTGGGTAAAAATTGAGTTTAAAGATTCATACATAACTATTTACCAACATAAATTGTCATTGTCAGTTTTTTTTAATACAATCCAACGCTAGAAAGATTAAAGGACGAATATATAGCAAAATATTCATCCTTTGAAAATAATAATAAAAAAATATTTACTGCGATATAGCCAATGAAGGTAGAGAGGACTGAGCGTATCTTTCTCCTTCATACGCTTCATGAAATATTTTTAACATCAAGCGTGTCCAGCATCATATATAAATAAATAGAACTGTGAAGCAATATATAGAATTATTTTTTTTATGTAATTATAAAATTTCCCAAGTTTGTCTAAAACGTTTTTAGTTATAAACATATAATAGGTAATATATACATATTATATATAAATATTTTCGATTACATTAAATACCGATTTTTTTTTTTATTAAGTAACCTGGTATATGTTGCAGCTATTAAAACCTTGACAGCAAATTCGGGGCATTGGATAACCAAAAAAGTTTTAGTGTTATACAATATGAATAATCATATGTGTTTATGTAGCAACAAGATTATATCAAGTGTGATGTAGATAATTAATGTGTGTTGAATGTTGTAACTTTAAATAGGTAGCAAATTAATTATTTTTTATATGGTTTTCACTGTTTTAGTAAGTAGGTAAAGAAAACACAGTGTTAAGTCTACTTGTACGTCTGTTCCCAAACTTTTTATTTCATAGACCACTTTCAGAATTTTGATAATCCCGTTGGACCCCTGCAGTTAGATTACTACCATATCTCAAAACTCAAAAAAAAAAGAAATGGTGGCGACGCTTTGCAAGCCTCGATACGTTGTACTGAATATGGAATAAGCATAATTTTATTTCTTATAAAACTATCGGGTTAGATAATTTTAACTAACCAACTCGAAAATTCTCCTTTAAAAATAGGTTTTATACGTTTTCTAAATGTCTTTTTTTTACGCGGAGTTTTTAACTACCCCACGACGGTGTTTTAAGATATTTTAGTTATTTATCTTCAAACATCGTGTTTTATTTAATTCCTTATGTACTAACTAAAGAATATTGTGTACAAAGGATGGCTTATCTCTATCATCACATCCTAGAATGTGATAAGTCTAAAGTGGTAAGAAGTAAAGCAGTTTATTTTGTGAGGTAACCAAAGAGAGGACTTGTCATGAGTGATAATGGCATATCATCATGACAAGTCGTTCGTTCTACTGGAATTCATATTTCGTCGTCAGCCGTCTAACTCACAATATCTCTAAAAGAGCGGCGAAGAAAATATTCCCCTAATTTACAGAGTAAAATACGAAAGTCTACAAAAATTACATTTCTTCGACATCTATTTAGTAATACTAAAAAGATTTATTAACTGAATACCTACATGAGTGGAATTTTAAATAACTGTACTTATATTATGAGTTGGGACTTAAGGCACCCAAGGTCGTCCTTTCTTTTGTTGTAACCATTAGAGTATCTTCTTTTTCATTTTATGCACATATTTCATTAACTTTCTAAAACTTCGAAAGTAGTTTATTTTGTGGAACATACGCATTTTGCATAACCCACTTACCTTATTTTTTTCCTGTACAACTGTTAAAACTTATTAATATTGATAAGTGAAAGGATATACAATAAACGGCTGTAAATTCAAATCGGCCCATACTAAAATTATAAAGTTGAGGAGTTAGTTTGTTTGTTCGAACGAGCTAGTGTTTGGTACTACCAGTTAAGATTTAAAATAATATTTTCGTATATGGATTTAAAAGTGCTTTTTCGTAGTACCTTTATACATTATACATTTTAAAGTAAAAAAGTGTAGTAAACTTTTATAGTCATTTAGTTTAATTTTTAATTACCTTGCCAGTTTGAGAACATATTGTAAACATTGCCTATTTTATTATTGCCTTACAAGGACTTTAATGAAATTTATTTTCAAATGTACATCTTCGTGGAATGCATAAGAAGAATTAAAATGATGCATCACTGAGTTCTTTTGAGTTACTAAGCAAAATACCAGAAAAAAATAGACCTGAACATTTTATTCAGAGCAAATTAATTATGTATATTTATATATATTTTTCATCTTTACATTAGATAAGCTAAAATTTATATTGAATAAATTTACATTAACTTTAACTTAATAAATGTATTTATGTTCAAAATCAGTCTTTATTTTTCGAACCATTTATGCTTAAACCATTACTTAACGAACTAACGTCACACGTTTTGTTGACAGATAACATTTGACAGATTTCAAATGTCACAGATACAATTTTGTCATTTCGCGCGGGCAATCGTTCTATTTACATGACCGAGAAAATTATAAGTATTTTTTCTTATTTTCTCTATATAACTATGTTATTTAAATAGTGTTTCTTCTTAATTTATCCAAAAATCATTGCACACATTTCTTTTATGAGTAGATATCTATTTTGATACTTGTGATATATAATAAACCTTTGTGCTAGTATTGATTTTTCTCTACCATAAGTTGGTAAGTTACTGTTTATCGTATTTATAATATCATAGTGCTTAGTGCATTATCTTAATTGGAATTTAAGTTTGAAAGTGCAATCACGTATTTCTTTATATTTAATTGGATTTGACTTTTGCAGATTAAATGGCAAAGCAAATCGCAGAAGTCGAAATCCACGCAGCAGATACGAATGATTTAAACGATAAAAATCTGGATATAAGTGTAGATCTTATAGACAATGGCTTATACTTAGGTAGGTGTTTGCCTTAGTGCAATATTAATGAAAAATAAACAAGTTCTTGTTTCATATAAAAAAACCTTTTATTACCAAATTAAAACAAATTCCTTGTTTTGAAAGGTGTCATAGTGTAAACAATGTTTGATTATAGGTAACTTAGCATGTGCAAGAGATTGTAAAACTTTGGAACATTTGAAAGTAACACACATCCTTACAATAGATCTTGTGCCGCTGCCGAGGAGTATATTGGACAGGACCAACCTTACATTTAAATTTATGAAATGTAAGTATATTTACTATCACCTACATATACTAAAATAGGCAGGATGAAATAATGTTAAGATCTGAAATAAAAAAATATTTATAAATAATAATTTCTTTTAATTGAGGTTGTAGTCATAAGTATCATATGTTTAGTTACACTGTCTTGTTGCACCATTATGACCTTTAATCAGTGAATGGATCTATTACCTTTCTCATATTGAATCAGAAAAATAAAAAAAACTTATTGAATTTTGTTGGTTCTACTTACATATAATGTTTATTTAATTTCCAGTGGCAGATGTACCTAAGGAGGATTTAATCAGTCACCTGCCAGAGTGCAATGAATTTATCAAAGAAGCCATTGCCAATAGTGGAACAGTTCTTGTGCACTGGTAATATATATAAAAAAAAAATTACTATACATTGTAAAATTTGACATAAACATTGCTCTTTTTCCAGAAATGCACATATTTTTTTAAAATGATGAATAATCGATTTACAAGCATAGGTATTATAAGCACTTTTGAATTATCAATTAACATAATGTCACTGTTGGCAGTCAGTGTAGAAAAAATTCAATGAATGATATAAACTTTCATATTTTAAATACTCTCACTCAATAAACTTTATTAAAATATTTTAAAATGAATTTGATTAATAAACATACAAAGACATCCTTATGTAGCAGCTTTATGCTTTGCTTTGTAGTCAGAGAGAATCCAGTAGAAAGACACTGTTCTACACTTTCCGCCTGTTACATAATGTGTGAAGTGGCAGAACTCAATGCTCAATTATCTTAGGTACCTGAGTAGTGAAATGAAAATAATTGAAATATTATAATAATTCTTTCCAAGTGTGCCTGCTTTTTTTATAAAATATTTGTGTTCCATTTGTTCTTTATATGTTTTTTTTATTCTTATCATTTATTTCTGAGACAGTAGGTTGTTTAAATAAAGTGTTTACTTACTGTATGTTTTATGATGTTGGTGCTACTGTCAAAAAGTCACTCCCTAATTGATATTTTTTTACTTATTTTCAGTTATTTTGGTGTATCTCGCTCCGCAGCTGTCGTGATAGCTTATATTATGGAGAAATATAGTCTCTGCTATGAAGATGCGTTTCTACTAGTGAAAACTAAAAGGCGTTTTATAGGACCTAACTTAGGTTTTGTGGCTCAGCTCAAGCTGTATGGTCATATGGGATATGGAATTAACAAAGATGATCCTAGATATAAGCAGTTTAGGCTGAAAATGGCTGGACAGAAGTTAAAACAAGGTGTGTTATTTGATTCCTTGTTATTTAAAACTATTATTATTATATAAACTATTAAACATAACACACATTTTTAGAAATCATTTAAATGCAGTGGTATTCAAACCCTTGCCTCTTGGAAACTGTACAAGCCCTCTAACCACCATGCGTTCTACATCCGGCTGTGTCGAAATTCTTATGTGCTTTATAACATCTTATTTTTATTGTTAGCATCTCTGTAGAGAGATTTTTACAAATTTCTGCTACCCAAAGATTATACTACGAGCAATCGTTTCGCGAGAGAGAATTCCATTTATTAAATATTTTTTACATTTTTAAAGTGTTATTCACACAATTAGGAAGTTGCAAACAATTTTAGAGAGGGTATAAAAATGCTAACAACAAAAATCCCGCTGCGTATAATTTTTTTTTTTCTTTAAATTGTCAGAAAACAAAACGTTATTTTTAAATAATTTGCAATAACTGTACGATTATCTCAATATTATTTATTCCAGTCAAAATCCTTCCACAATTATTTGCTGACCTCATCAAACAAGACCCAGGTCTAATCAGAGAGCGGCCTGACCCTATAGTGTACAGATGCAAGAAATGCCGCAGAATAGTAGCAAGTCAAAGCAATATTATACCACATTTGCCCAAAGAAGTTAAAGTAGAACTGGCTAAGAAGAACATTAGGCCTCCTCCGAGTAAACTCACAGGGTTGAATTGCACTGAAAACGGACAATTGTTGATAGAGAAGTTGAAAAGTCTAGCATGTCAAATAATGGAGGGCATCGAGGACAATACGGCAGAGAGTAGCCCAGGGAGGAGTGAAAATAGTCTGGAATGTGATGAAGGTTCCAGTCAGGTGAGGTTCTTTACCTGATTTCATATAATAATTATACTTAACACACAGTGTCTCTTATTAGAATTTTAACAGTAGGTTATATATATATATATATATATATATATATATTCATAATTTTGATAGACAAATTCTTATTAAAATGTTAAAAAAATGTGAGCTTTAAAGTTTTTAATAATTTGTATATAAGGTCATGTTCATGGAACTGGGGAAATCTAAAAATTGGACATAACTTCCATATCCATGCATATGTTTAATTAGTAGAAGAGTTATTTACATAACAATTTTATTAATCTATATTTGTCTGATTGTAAACGCTTCGGTTGCGGGTTCGATTTCCACTCAGAGGAATGATTTCAGATATTTTCATTTGCTTCGCTCTGCTACCTCGGACAAAGCGTAGCGTTGAGTTGCGCCTCTCACGCAATGTATCGCTTTCGGGCGGAAAGTGGAGAACCGAGTGTCTTTTATTGAAGGTGCATTTCCAGGTGCTAGACGGCTACAGCGAGACCAATCTGGTGGACAGCAGCGTGGCCCGAGCAGACGCGCCCAACGCCTGCCGCCTCATGTACTTCGTGGAGCCCATGGCGTGGATGAGAGACCTGCACACGACGCCGCAGGGGAAGCTGCATTGCCCCAAGTGCGCCAATAAAATAGGCAGCTTCAGCTGGGTTATGGGTATGTCTGTATTTTCGGTTCAATGGTTTGTCCGTGACGTCACAGACAGAGTTACTTTCCACTCAGTTACAGCCACTCAACACGCAGTGTGTCTCTATTTCGGGCGGAAAGTGATCCAAAAACGTACTGTCGAGACACTCCGATCTCTCTAATTAACCCTGCTATGCTGGAATAAGCGTGAAGCTACTTTTTATATATTGTCATTTTGAGTAGGATTATTAAAAAAAAAAAAATAGTATATTTGTTTGATATCATTATGGCACAGTGGATTACTGTCCTACAGTTTACACGGTGGTTGTGAGTTCGATGTCCACTCGAGATAATGTTTATTTTTGAATTAGTTTCATTTCCTTGCTTTGATAAGATAATGTCTTCAAATTGGGCGTGTCAAATGGAGTGTTAATACATATTGTCAGGTAAACAAGCTTAACAATTTTTATTTATGTCCGCAGGCTGCAAATGTCCATGTGGTCAAAAGGTAGCTCCAGCATTCTACTTAGTGCCTTCTAAAGTGGAGTGGTCGAATATTGTACAGAACGTACAAATTACTGTATAAATTTACATAATTTATTAAATTACTGTTCATGAAACATGTTTGTTAAAAGGTTATTTCAACATATTTAACTAAATCCCCAGTAATGTCTTAATATGAAAAAGTATTTAATATATTCAAGAAGAATATTTATTATATTGTTCATAATAATAAAACAATGTTTTTTTTAATATTATTATATAGTTGTTATTCCAAACGTCATTTGTGTTTTGGCGCGAAATCTATGAAATAAGCAAATGTTGATTATTTAGATAAAAAAAAAACGATAAATTTAATTTATAATCTGTATTTGACTAGTCATATTATTGGTGTTACTCTAATATAATAAAATAGTATGTTGACATACTGTATTACAGGTTATATATTTAACTGCTCTAATATATAGGCTGTGTGACTATTATATCAGTGACAATATATAATTAAAAGTATTTTGTTTTTTAAATAAAATGATATTGAAAAAGCAATGAGTGCTATATTTGAACAAAAAATCATCCTATTCTACCATCAAATTCAAATCTCAACTGAGCTTTGATGGCGTAATGTTATTTGCAGCCCAAATAATATTTTTATGATAGAATTCCTTAGCGAGCTGAGCTAGCTGAGAGTATAATAAACATATATATATATATACTTAGATAATGTATGCAAATTCAAACGATACGGTACTTGAACGTTACATAGACCGTATGGCTTCGCGGTCAGAGCGTTTGGGCGGCTTCCAAAAAGCGCGGGTTCTTACTTACAATTTATTTTTTAATTAGAACTGAATTTTGAGTTCGGCCACTTTTATACAAAACGTTATGTATATAGATGTCCATTCATTTCTTCTATAATATATAACTAAATAGCCTTTGAAATCCTGACAATTTGTTAGATATATACATTTATTATGTAATAAAAGCGTGTTAAAAAATACTTGTATATTAAATGTTATAGTAAAATAAACATTATATTATTTAACAATGGCTTTCATTTTCATTTCCTTTCTTCTTCGGTAGGTGTACATCTATAAACATATAATGAAAATGTAACAGATCGCTGTCTGTTCATGGAAGATATATGAAAAACAATATTATAAGAGGCATTTATCAATATAATAGGGCAAAAACAATGATTTTTAATTTTCTTTTCTGTTTATCTGTTGTGTTTATTTGTGCACGCTAATCTCAGAAACGGCTTAATCGATTTAAAAGAAAATTGATATTGTGTTGTGGTAAGCTCTTATATAAAAAATAAAACCATTTATATTATAAAATTAAACAAAGTTTGCGATTTAAGTGAGACCGCGGGTGGGCAAAATGACTAAGTAGTTTAGTCATATAGTTTAAGCAGGCGAAGCCGCGATCGGGGGCTTTAGTCGTATATATATATATATATAAAGTATATAGAGTATATATATATAAATTCCTACTGAATATGGTAGTATATTATATATAATAGACAAAGTCAGCGTTCAATTATTTAAGTAATGGTATACTGTAATTTTACTTTGTCGATTTAGAATAAAGTTACAAATGTTATATTGTTATACTCGTATATATATATATCTATCTATTAATAGGCCAATCGCGTCCGTAACTCCATACCCGCAGTCTAAAAGCTTAGATGAAATTTTCATGGGATGGTCCCATAACAGTTTTCATTGACTTTTTCATTCATTAAAAAATAATAATGCAAATAATTGACCAACCAAGACTGTAAAAAGTATTGAGTGGTCTAAAAATAAATAAATATACCCAGGTATGGAATTGAGGAGCTTCTCCGTTTTTTTAATCGGTTAACAATAAAACACCAGACTCGATTAAACTGTTTATTAAACACGTTGTACATTTAAGTACTAACAGCTTCACACATACAAACCAGAATCAGACAGTGCTTAGCTGGCATTCAATTTTTGTAAATGTACTGTACATTCATCGTTAATCTTTGTCTTCAGTGTGTTTATAAGACTACGGTAAGGTAACACAATATAATTACACCTACATTCAAATCATTTTAGGTCTGACATAGACAAAAACACAGCAGCTATTGAAATATTAAAAAAAATATCATTAATCGATCGAGATATCGTTTTCTATCATCTTTCCTATATGTAACTTATTTTAAAACTGTTACTTCCATACATTACGAAACTTTTTTTTACAATAACTTTCGTATCTAGCATATTTGCAGCATAAATTGATGATTGTTGATTTCATGTTAAACTCAAGTGCGTATTTACTAAACTTACGTAATAGTACAAAGATGTTTTAAACTCTTAAGTTAATAATAATAATAAATTTATTAGGCTGCACGATAGATTTACAAACATTTGATAAACATTTAAACTAAAGATACGAAGAAGTTACTGAAACAAAATAGATTTAGGAAATCCGGACAGCCAAGTAGTCCGGATACAATCCGGATTATTTGGCTGTATTCCGGTATCCAGCGCCAATCCCGTATACTACGATATTTTACACACAAACACGTATATAATTAATAAGCTTTCATGATTTTTACACACTTTAAATACATACAAATAATCTAGACAATATATGCATTATTGAATATTTAGGTATTTGAGAATACATTGATATAAAAGTCGAGGTTTCTAACACTTGACAGTGCTTTGTCCAAAGCGACTACGGATCACTGTAAGTACTTGGATACCTACATTACGCGTTTTTTTTTAATTTCACATTTTATTCCGCATAGTAGTCAGCGAGAAACTAGTGTGATGACACTGTTCTCAATGTTCCGCTGGAATACCAAACACTGCGTGTTAAGTGGCGGTACTCAACGCCGCGCTTTGTTTGCCCGCTTAGGTAACAGAGCGGAGAAATGAAAATAATCGAACTCGGCTTCGACGAAATACGATTCAAATATACGCGATTCAGATGAATCAATTATTTTATAAAAAATAGTTTCACATAAAAGTTGAACACAGCGTACTCAAGTGGCCGTGCGTCCGTCAGTGCGCATGCGCGGGATGTCGGCGAGCGCGAGGCGGTGCGCGCGCATGAGGTGCGTCTTGCGCTTCCAGCTGTCGGCGAACGCGCGCGCGCAGCCCGGACACTTGTACGGCAGCTCGCCTGTGTGCGTGCGAGTGTGACGCGCCTGCGCACCGCAGGGACAAAACAATATGTAACTTGCACAATGGAAATGACAAATTCTATTTTGGAGACATTTTTTAGGTAAGGCGCACGTTTTCCAAAAAATGTTTCGGGGGTTCGAATCCCACTGCGTTTTCTGAGAAATGTTTGTCAATTTCCTAAGTGTGTGAATAACACTTAAAAAATAAATAAAAAGCCAATCGAATATTTTAATTACAGCCAGATAACACAGAACCGAGCACAGGTTGCCATATCACGTGTATGGTACATATGTTAAAGCAGACAATTATTTTATATACCAAAAAATATACTTTTTTTAAGGTAATTTTTTTTCTTAAATCTCAAGCTTTATCCCAAAGAGCAGGTCTTATGACAATGGCCGCATTTTATACTTGTCACCAGAGTGGAAAAATTAAAATATTTATAAAATATCATTCCTCCGAGTGGAAATCGAACCCACACAAACATTCGCATATACAGTCAGGCGCTGACACACTGCGCCACGATAGCCTTAAATATAAGAGTGAAGTAAAAAACATTAAGGTAAATAAACAATACATACTAAACCACTAGCGTCGTAGAAACCTTTCCTGCAATGGCTACAAACATACACCCTAGACTCGCTGTGTCGTCGCTGATGACGTCTCAACGACGATATGGCGGCAGTGCGAAAGTTGCATTGCGAACAGGCGTGGGGTTTGATTCCCGTGTGAGTACGCAAATGTACTTGCAGATTGTGTGCTGGGAATAAGAAGAATTTCTCAGCTGCATATTTTCAATTGATTAATTTGATACAAAAAAATTGATGTTGGCAGTTTGTGTATAATACCGTGCATCCAAGGCATGTCATACCATACTATGCAAAATCATGAAGTTAATTGAAATCTTATATAAATATTAGGATTTCAGTTTGATGTATGTGTGTCGCAGTTGGATTCTATGAATATTTCTTAACTGAACTGCAGGACGCAAAGGCAGGAAACGTGTTTATTTCAATAGAACATTTAGTTTTGAGCAGAGAACAGTTTAAATTATTATATGATTGAAATATTGCCATATTACCTTTATCTATACAATTCTTCAAGTATTATTTCACTTACCTTGCCCAAAACTCCATCCACAATAAGAGCACAAATACTGTTTAACATCATGCACCTTCATGTGACATTTCAATACACTCTTCAATTTGAATCTCATAGAACACTTATCACAAGCAAACGGTCTCACATCAGAATGACTCCTTGCATGGATAGTAAGTTGTTTTCTATATTTGAAACTTTTACCGCAGGTGGTACATGAAAATTTTCTTTCATTTGAGTGGGATGTAGTGTGATAGGCAAGTTGGAATGGCTTTGAAAATGCTATAAGAAATTAGAATTTGTTATTAACAATTATATTAAGACTATTGTTATTTGTAAAATACTTTTTAGAAAACATAAAAATTTTAACAGAGAGATTCGCACCTGCACTGCTTGGAAACCTTGGAAATATTATTATTGTTATATATATGATTTGATCATTTGTTTACCTTTTTGTGTAAAAAATTAAAACAAGTGGGTAATTCAATAATAAAACTATTGTGACACTTATGTCTTGCTACCAAGCTCAATAAATGATTATGCTTAAAATATAGTATTGTTTAAACATAATAATTATATATGTTTCTTAATTCTTTTTAAATAGAAATTTAAACTTATAAAAATGAATTTTGTATTACATACATTTTGTGCAATATGTACAGGCATATTTTGGACTAGAATGTTCTTTTTCCATATGCTTCATAAACCATTTTTCAGATATGAATGTTCTTTTGCAAGTTGCACATATATTCTTAGTTGATTCTCCTTTAGTTGACTCTTTTACAATTTGCTTGGGTACATTTTTCTCTAGTGCACTTTCAGGCAAATTTTGTGTTTTGTTATTCAATTTTTCTTTACAATTATTAGTAACATTAATATCTTCATAAATATGATCATCAATATTAATACCAATAGATAGTTTATAATCTGGTAAAGTCAATCTAAGTTTGCTTGGCTCTTCTATAATTTTAGTAGATTCAGGTTTTATTATAACGCTTTGTTCACTTCTAGACACGATGTTCTTTAAAGTCACATTAACATTTTGGGCCTCCTTTATAAATGTATGACATGATTCTATTTTAATTATGCAATTGTAACAAAATTGTTTTGGAAGATTTTGTTCGTCAGTAATCTGAAATCATTATCGTTTATACATTATTGATTTTGCTATTCTACTATATATTACAGGTTTCAACGAAGTGTAAGTCGGAATTTTTTTATTTATATTACCTTAATATTAGTGCAAAAACAAAACATTTCAACAGCACTTTCGTTAAAATTTTCTTTTTCCCACGACGCGACTTCTTTCATACAACACCGGCATAGCTTGAATATATCCATTTTTATATACAATTAGTATTTATTATGTATTAATGTAAACAAATTAACATTTGAAATTTGACAAATGAGTTTTATTTACCTTTTAGTTTGGTTATGGATATTCTAAATTCTTATGTGAAATGTCATAACTCACTAGTGTTGTAATACATAAAAATATGAAAAAAATATAATTGACATTGAAACTTTTTCTACATAAAAAAACTGCATAAAACATATTTTGTTTATTGTGTAATATAATTTTGAGATGTATTTATTGAAATGAGTGCCCAAATCAGTATTTTTTTTTAATCTTTTGTGAAGTTCTGAAATTCCGTCTATTAAATTATAGAATTTAATTAAAAATACAACTGTTAAAGTTCTCTATAGATTAGGAAATAAAATGTTAGTACACAATTAATGTACTGTATTGAGTCAAAATCAACTCAACAAAATTGTTTTTTTGCTCTTGCAAGATTAGACATGCTGGAAAAAAGCATGAACGGAAGTCATCTTGAACATACAGAAAACATTTGTCTTGAATAGTTTACTTGTAATATATTATATAATTTTTAGCCCTTACAGCATTCTTTTTTTTTAATTAACTAAAAATAGTGAGGTGGCGAAACTTAAGCTGAGCTAATTGTGAGAAAAATTGAGAGAAAAATTGATATTCTTTAAAATTTTATTACCCAAACAGACACTTAAGTTTCGCCACCAAATACTACTGTTAAAGTATTGAAAAAATATTTTTCTTTTCAAAATTTCGGTACTTTTTACGAAAATGAAAAAAAATACTGATTAAGCTACCTAGTTAAAGTTTTACAATGTTATAGGTACTACTATGGATACATGTAATATATTTAAAGGGTGGTCAAAGTAAAAATTAAAAATAAATATTTCAATATAATTTGTAATTTAATAACGTATTTTAAAATTATACATTTATTGAATTTGTTATATATTAATAAAGATAACAGTACACTGCAGACGTCATATGCAATAATTAAAAAAATATAACTTTCAAAATGCTGAATTCTGAAACTTACGTCTAGAACCTAGATAGTTATCGCATAATTCGCAACAATTACATATCTGTTCATCTCACATTACCTGAATTTGCATGAAATTATTTCTTGTAGGTCAAGGATAATGAAACACAATTTGGCTTGGAATATTTAATTAGCTGGTGCGAAACGCTTGTTTTCTGATATATGTGCGCGCAGAGTGTCCAAGCCTTCTTCCGTTAAGGGAGACGCTTCGAGAACGATCGGTGCGTTTTGTAGCTCAGCGGAGAGTCTAGCACATTGCAACATCAGTAGCGCCTCGTTTCGCATTTGACGGTATGCTGCATCCATTTTGCTTAATACCAAAATGAACTGAAAAATTTAGATTATTTAGTTTAAATATTAAATCTTTCATTTATATTATGATATTATATTATTGAAGGGTTGAAAAGTTAATTTTTCATGTCATTTATTTTAAAAAAAGAACAGGACGTAAAATATATAAATATGAATATAAGAGAATCTGCGTAATTAGCTTAGTAAAAAGCTTTGTAATTACAAATCCAGTTGGTTAGCATTGTAGAAATTACTAATACTATTACCGCAATCTAATTGGTAAGAAGGTAGGGTAGGTTCTTAAAATAAAATTATGATATATTAAAGAAATACCATAGTTATTACTTAAAAAATAATAAAAACAATTATATAAAATATTATATATAAATATAATATATATATAATAGAATAATTATATAAAATAATAACAAAAAAATAACAACAAACAAAAAACAAACAATACCTTCGCTTTTTTTAGTTTAGGTTCCGCCAGTAGGGTATATAACATTACAGCGGCCGCAGATATCTGGCAGAGGTTTGAAGTGTCAACTACAAAAATTACCTGTGAATTTTTTTTTTTTAAATTTTGACCAATAATTTAAATAATAAATTAAAGTCACAAATCAACAAAGACTCTTTATATTATAAATATTTTGTTGATCCCTTTATACATTTGTTAATATTAATATTATAAAACACGCCATATCAATGTCAACATAGATTATTTATTTAAAAACTAATAATGAACGTGTCTATTTGAATTATATATGATATGAATTAATCAATTTTATGTAAGAGGCCATCGTGGTATAGCGGGCAGCATCTGACTGCAATCGCGATTGGTTATAGGTTTGATCTCCACTCGGAGGAATTAAATACATTTAAATTATTTTCATTTCTCCACTCTGTTTATATAAGATAAAATGCGGCGTTGAGTTCCTTCACTGTACATGCAATGTCTCGAATTTGTGCCTAAAGTTGAGAACGATATTAAATTCTCTTAGACTGGTATGCGGTATTAGAAAAAAGCGTAAAGCTGCAAAAAAATTTAAATTATATATTTTTTTAACATTTTTTAAAGTGTTATTCGCACACTTAGGAAATTGAAAAAGACATATTTAGAAAACGTATAAAAATTTGAACACAGCAGGATTTGAAACCGCGCCTCTTGAAAACCGTTCAAGCGCTCTGACCGCTAAGCCATGCGTTCTACATCCAGTTATTTTGAAATTCTTATACGCTTATTACAACTTATATTTGTTGTTAGCATCTCTGTAGAGAGATTTTTTACAAAACTCATATTTCGTTCAAATTTTTATGCGTTTTCTAAATATGTCTTTTTCAAATATAAATAAGCCAAATTATATAAACTATTAAATAAAGTTATGAAGCAGGAAACTAATATGTAATATAAATTAATTTTACTCTAAGTATGATTCAAGCTTACAAACACGTAATTCAATAGCCTAAATTTCAAGATGTACAAATAATTTTAACTGTTTTTATTTAATACACTTACTTTTTCAACGCCATCGAAATAATTGCTCCACAATGGAGCCATTTCTCCACCAACTTCCCTGATAGATACAATTTGTTTCTTGCCATTTTTATTAACATAATTCACGTCAAAAATATTAGTGCCTATAGTCGGCACTGGATTGTAGGTGTAGTCTATTCCTTCTGCATCTTGCAGCTTTCTCAGCAAAGTAGTTTTCCCAGAACCTTTCGGTCCTAGACAGAGGATTGTGATTTTTTTGTCTGATTCGTCCATTTTCAAAGTTTTATCGATAAAATTTTGTAGGCTCACCTAACACTGCCAACTTAGTTTAGTTTCCCTACTTGACGCTAGATGGCGTGTGAAATTAAGAGTTTAGTATGAAATTTTAATATATACAATGAAAATTAAATATTTTCAACACAGTAGTACATATATAATTGTATATATTTATTTTTCAAAATGTTTAATGTAAAGCATTTTGTAGACTATTCAATATATTATAATAAATACACATTTTAATAAAACGGCAAAGGCGTTTTCTCTAAATGCTTATCAATTTGTAACAGAGCGTTTAAACAAAGTAAAAAAGTACTTTACTAAATTATAACTTAAGGTTGTTACTGGTTTTTATATTCGTAAAACGATTTATTATTAAAAATATTATAATTTATAATTGTTATGTATTTCATTTTTATAAGAATCAAAATAATAAAACCATTGTAACGCAGTTGTAATGTGTCGGAACGTAATGAGTAAGCATCAAGGCTGTATTTAAATTCCATTTGAGGTTTTATATTTATGATATAGGCTTTTTAGAAAGTGGAGTCCGACTATATATCCAGAGTTATGCTAAAAACAGTGACAGACATACGATAGGGACGAGAAATAAAAATAAGCTTGTAACGCCAAGTTATCACCTACAAAAAGTAAATAAGTCTTTTATGGGTCTGAGTATACGCATATATAATAAGATTCCACAACCTATGTTAGATTTGAAATATTAATAAGTAAAGCTTATTACTCTGAATAATATTTAAACGATAAAAATGTGTGAAAGTAATATGATTTGAGTTTGGTGCAGGTTAGCTACCACTGTATTAAATGTTAAAATTGTAACTTTTGTATTTAAAAACTGTTGAGTTTTTCGCCGGCTCTGCTCAGCAGCAATGACTTCCGAGCCGGTGGTAGCTTTATTCCTTCGACGATTCAAAAGTGCTTGCAAATGTCTATTTGAATAACGGTTATTTTGAATTTGGGGAATGGACAGTCAATATATTGCTAGATTGGCTGGCCTAAGTTTATTCTAGAAATGTTTTCCCATTGCCATACAACTAACATTTAAATATTAAACATGTGACACCATGGTACCACAGCTGACCTTACAACCAATGACCCACAATAACTCATAACATTCACCGACAAGTGTCCGAAATTCTATTCTCGAGCCTTAAACTTGCCTTACGTCACGTTGCTAACGCCATTTTTGAACGATAGTGATGTACTGAAAAGTATATGATTTTCTTTATTTTTTTTTATGTATGTAATCTTTTTTATTAATTAAGTTTTATTTAATATAGCTTTACTTATTAATTTAGTTTTGTTTGTATCATGATTGCGGTTATACATGTGTATTCGTAAATGTTTAAGGTCAGACACACACATTGATATAAAATGTTGAAAGTCAAAGGTGGAATTGGAGGTGCATTTTAATAGACAGGAAGTGTTTGTTACGAACGAAACGATTTGCCTGGCGCGGAAGTTGTTTGCATATTCCAATTTCGGCAAGGATTTTTGTTGTAAGATAACAAAATTATGCTTTTAAAGGTTATGTTTCCATTTTAGTGTCATTATAGTAATTTAATTGAGATTTTTTTACGTTCAATTAAGTGTTTTTGTTGGCAAAGTGGATTTTTTAAATATTAAATATTATTATTCACTTAACTCCATTTATGGCTTTTGGGTTCTGCCACGAAATATCGATATAATGAACATACAACAGAATACAGAGTGATATTTCGCTAAATTCTCTTTACTTTTCCTACTTTTAACCTTATATACTACATATTTAAAAACAATATAAAATTATCTAAAAATAATAATATACAAAAACAGAAAGACAAGCAATTTCATTAACAAAGTATGTAGTTATACAAAAACGATATACACGCCCCTCTCTATTGAGGTTAGCAACTGTGGCCCGCGAATTTCGACTGCGTATCTGGGACGCACCCTTGACCCACTGACTCACTGCCATGGCGCATTGTTTTTCAACAATCAATAAATATATAATACGTCGGGCAAAACTCTTTAGTTTTGCGCAATATTTTTTACTCATCCGCTTTTAATTGACCAAGTCTGATGTGTCGGAGTGAATTGTCACTGACGTATCTGCCTACAATGGAATGTAGGTCAATCATTATTTATTTGGACGGCGTAGTATGAAGTTTGGCACTTAAAGTTTATATGGAGAAGTGCAAAATAATAATAATCGGTCTGTCTGTAACGTCGTCGAGATGCGTCAGAGATGCTTGAGGGTCTTGGGATAAACATAGGCAAAAATTGCGCCTCTTCTCCCATATTTATTAGCTTTTCTAGGAATTTCATTATTTTTCGATAAGTTAGTCGAAAATACGAAACATCTAAAGTTGATGCGGACGAAGCCGCGAACAGGTCGCTAGTAATAACATAAATAAGTGTAATATTTTTTATAATACTTTGACGTACACTTTTGTTAAAAGTAACTTTACTTTTTACAACAGCGTGTATACGTTGCTAAGGCAACGATTATTTTTGACGTTGTCAACGGGTGTACTAGCGGAGTCATAAAGCGTTAATTATTTATTTTATACATTTTAATATTTTTGTTAAGGTGTTATTGAATTAAATGTTTAAAAAATTATAAAAAAACTCTTTTAGTTGTTTTTTAATGTTTCTGTATTTGTTTAAAATATTTATTATGTAAATTTATGCAGTTAAATACATAGAACTACATAAACACTCCTAATAGAAGAATTTTTATTTACTATACAACAAAATAATGAATAATTTTATTTTTATTATTGTTTTACCCTATAAAAGCATTTCTGGTTTTGCAGCTTCACACTTTTTCCCGCATAGCAGGTTATGAGAGAGAACCTAGTGTCAAGACAAAATTTTATCAATTACTGTTGAGTGGCGGAACTGACCGCCGCGCTTTGTCTTAGGTACCAGAGCGAGGAAATTAAAAATATTTTATATATAATCATTCCCCCGAGTGGGAATCGAACCCACCGCGCCACGAAGGCCTCAAAAGAAAAGCATTTCATAATATAAAAATGTAAATCAAACTATTAGTTATAGAAAAGAAACAAATAAAACTCTTTTGTTTGAACATTTTTTAAAGTGTTAATCGCACACTTAGGAAATTTAAAAATACATTTAGAAAACATATAAAACATTTATAAAAAAATATAAAATTTATAATCCCGCTGCGTTCAAATTTTTTAAATAAAACTCGTCGCCACAATTATATTTACGATTGAACTGATTATGCATTGACAAATATGACATAACACATTTTAATTGTATCATTAGCTTTGGGCGAATGTTGTGTTCAGCCTACTTAAAGCATTGATGTTCTGACCTTCGTGGTTTAATGTTAAGTGTACGTGTAGGCTAGTTGGATGATAATCTGGGCAAAATGGCTGAAGGCAATATTGATCTAAGGCTAGCTATTTTGTTTTTAAAGAATTAAAAATACCTTGGTTTTTTATTAGGAACATGTGGAATACGGTTTTGTAATGTTTTATATAATAAATGCAAACGTCTATAGCGTTTCAAGACTAGACTTTGTATTAGAGAACACAAACAACATTTTTTTATAATTTCTTAATATTACAGTTATTAAATATTAAGAATATATAATATAATTAAGTACATTCAACAATATGCTTAAAAAAATTACACATTTTTAAAATTAGTTCTCGTGTCATTATAAACTAACATCAAGGAGGACTTCAATACTTAATTGTGATAATTTAACATTTTCTTCAACACGATTGATAAAAAAAAAATGATGATTTAAGGACACGTTTTTAAATTTTGTTTGATGAATATCTCGAGGGTTATCATTTGGCCTCCGACACGAATATAAGAATATTTAGCTTAATATTATACAAAAACAATGCATAACCTCACTATTGTCCGTATCAAATTACAATTCACACGAAAATTTAATTATTAAAGCTTTAATTACAGCCAAAATTTTCAAGATGGATCTTAAAAGAGACAACGTTTCAAACTCTCTAAACATATAGTGTTCGAGTGTTTCTTTTGAGAGGCATTGCGCTTTAGGTTGCAGAAAACGCAGCGCTTCATGGTTGTTATTAAAGTGTTATTCGCACAGTAAGGAAATTGAAAAATACATATTTAGAAAACGTATAAAAATTTTAACGCAGCGGGATTTAAACCCGCGCCACTTGAAAATCGATCAAGTATATTCCTTTATATTCACCAATTACTATTGTCAATATTAATTTCGTAGGCCATTCAGGTTAAGTGAGACATGAGTATTTCTATCTAAAATTTTAATATTTTTCTTAAAAATAAATATTGATGTGACAACGTAGATAGTAGTAGAGACCATGCATAGCAAGTGTAGTGTAGGACGCCCTCAGCGCGGTGGACTGATGATTTGAAGAAGGCCCGAAGGAAGGAAGAATGAATCCCAGGGCCGGGATGGTTTGCGCTTTATGAAGGAGGCCTACGTCCAGCAACACTATTAAATAATATTATTTTTTAGACAGTTATATTGACAAAATATTAGGTATATTAATTCATACAATTCAAATATAAAATCTTTGGCTTTTGGAAAGTACGAGATACTTATGTGGACATTTCTGGAGTGAAAGGAAATGTTCAACGATTTTCATATATTTAAAGCTGTATTCGACATAGAAATTGATAAAAATATCCCGGCTCCAGGTGGGAAGTGAAGAAAGGGGTATCTTGACACAACTCTCTCTCTCTGACTATCCTGCTCCCCCATATGTGTTCAAATACATGAGAGTCAAATAGAATTACCGTACACGATACTTTACGATATTTTTATATTATATATACTGTGACCTTAGATTCAGTTACCTAAAGCAATTTCGCTACATATATTAGAGAATACGATAAAAAACAATGAGCTTTGGTCCGAAACAGAAAAGGGAGAATGGAGTGTCTTGACTAAGTGATTTACAATTCATTTGAATTTGTCACCGGAAGTGATGGAATATAAAAACATAATTAATTAGTAAGCTAATATATTGTCAGACAAATTAACATTTTAATAGCTTTGTTACTTTGTTCTGTAACTTTGTAATACGAACTTTAATCGTGAACCGACGCAGTGGAAGGTGAGATGACTGACGAATTACAACACTGACATTTGTTAAATTATTCCAACTGAAACAAATATTCACTAAAAGGTTAAGTTAATCTGGAGAATTTAAGACGAATTAGTAAGTTTAAAATATTGAAACTCAACAAGATAATGTTTTTCGCGTATTTGTTGCAATTTTGGTGCCAAAAGTACAAAAAACTGATAAATCCCAGGAACGAACGTATTTTCGCATATACATTTGATATCTTGAATTGGCTATAGCGCTTGTCTTAGAGTTGTAAATCATGCTCTTCTTTCTAACGAAATATAATATGAATTAATATATACACCTCTTAGACGTATTTATTTAACAAATAATAGATATTATATAACATTAATATGTAAAAAATAACTTATTATCTTAATTATAATAAAGACCTTCGTGGCGTAATGTCACAATCTGACTGTATACGCGATGCTTGTCGGTTCGATTCTCACTCAGAATAATTATTATATTTAATTTATTTTCATTCCTCAGCTCTGGGGACAAGGCAAGGCGAGGATTGACTTGACACTTACCTTGTCTTGATACTGTAAAAAGGCACAGCTGTACAGCTTTAAAAAAATCATAATAAAGCTTAATTTAATAATACGGTCTTAACAATTAGACCTTTGTTTACGATTAGATTGAATTTAGATTAAGTTTGTACTTGCAGAGCGGAACCCTAAAGCCGTTTTCGATTACAATTGAAATCAATAAAACACATTTTGTCTTCATTGCTCGAGTGAGATAACGAAAGTATTATTTTCTTTACCTAACCCACGTTGACCGTGTCTGTGGCCAATAGGCCTTTCACCATTCGCGTGACGGAAAGCGACAGTGGCCGTGGCTATAACGAGATTCACTTTATATTACCATTTTGTTCCAACATTTCACAACATTTATGATTTAACGTGTAATGTGTAATGCCGTCATAGCATTCTGCCCAAATGATAACGGGTTCATATCCAAAAAAAGTAACGTGTCGTTTGAAAGATCGTTAATATTTCTTTAAATTATTTTGGGATTTGAACCCGCGCCACTTGAAAACCGTATTAAAAATATATATTTTTTAAAGTGTTATTCGCACACTAAGGAAATTAAAAAAGACATATTTAGAAAACGTATTGAACCTTAATGAATGTTAAAACATATATATTTAATAAATAGCATTCTCTCTTACCAAACGATTGTTCGTAGAATAATATTTGGGTAGCAGAAATTTGTAAAAATTTCTCTCTACAGAGATGCTAACAACAAATATAAGTTGTAAAAAGCGTATAAGAATTTCAACGTAGCTGGATGTAGAACGCATGGCTTAACGGCTTTCAAGAGGCACGGATTCAAATTTTTATACGGTTTCTAAATATGTCTTATTCAATTTCCTTAGTGTGGAAATAACACTTTAAAAAAATGTTAAAAAAATATAATGCTAATACTCTTTTAGAATTTAATTTTACACCTAGGTAGATTCCTTAAAATGCAAAAAAAGTGTTTGCAAAGTGGAGGGGGGACTGAGAGGCGTATTGCCTACCTATTGACCTATCCCTAAACATGGCGGGGATTTGTACAAACTTTTAAAGAAATAACCCACTCAACACACTCCGGTTTCCACTTTCCGTCCGAAATCCCAATTTCGATGTCTCGACATTGCGTGTTGAGTTGCGGAAATCAACGCTACGCTTAGGTACCGGAGCGGAGAAATGAAAATGATTTAAATTTAATCATTCTTCAAGTGGAAATCGAACCCACAACCAATTGCGTTTACAGTCGGACGCTGTTCCACTGTGCCTCGATTGCCTTTTTTAACAAAATAAATTTTATTTATTGCAATAGGTCATTTAAGAAAATGAATACTGTTTGTTGCCTTCAGGCTTCCTTTAAGTGTCTTAAACGCTGCTCTTTATTTAACGCAACTAAGATCGAACTAACAACCATCCTTTGCACAAAATAAGATACTGTCCCACTGCGCCATTACAGCGTATAGAGCTTACAGCAAAGTCAGTTAATGTTACATAATATTTCTAACCAAGTTCTATAATAGGATCTACATCCAAACATCTATGCATCTATTTTAACATGATATAAATGTAACTATCGCTGTCTGTACATGGAAGATATATGAAAGAAAAAAAATATTGGGCGCATTCATAAATATAATTGAACTCAAAATAATAATTTTTAATTTTCATTTCTGTTTGTCTGTTTGTTTGTGTAAATACTGTTTCATCTGTTGTATTTTAGTAAACTTCCCTTAACATTTTGTGTTTGTTTCATTTCAATAGGTTTATAAATAAAAAAGTAACAATCATTTAATAATTATAAATTTATGCAATGTTTTGAATTTAAGCGGGCGGATGTAAAAACGAATAAGTTTAGTCGTGTTAGCAGGCGAAACCGTTGGCGGGTCGCTAGTTTTAAATATAAACTGAATAGTACCTTGAAATTTTAACAAAGAATATTGGGCATTGAAAATGATCGGAAAGAAGTGCATAAAAAGTTGACGCTATTATAATATTATAGCACTTTTTATTTAATAATAATTTGTCGCTAGCCAATGACTTTTCTTTTTTGGTCGGATACGGTCTGTTTTTATTCTAAGGCTTATTTCTCTGTGTTTAAGATATTGGTGGATTTTTGCGTCACAAAGCCCCAGTTTCAAGGGCAATATCTGAGGTTTAAAAGTGTGTAAGAACACTAGTGTAAGAACACTAGTGTAATTTCACTATGTAGATATTGCGTACAAATCACGTGACGAAATATGATTTAAGAAATTTTTACTCTTTAATTAGCAAAGTATATAATATTATTGTTTTTTATAAATAAATAACATAAATAGGTGTATATGAGTCTAATATTTAATTATTTATTTTATATGGGTGGGTTGTCATTTGCCAATTCGTTTGCCTTACTGTCCATCCTTTCCATTATAAAACGTCTAATGCCGTCTTTGCTTTCGTGTAGTTAGTTCTCCCCAAGGTGAGTACACAAGGAACTTTATGTTCCAGAGTTCATGAGTCCAGTAGTTTAGACTGTGCGTTGTTAAACAGTCGCTCAGTAATGAAATTATTTTATATATATTAATACTTTAATAATACTATGAATAGATATTCAGACCAACACAAGTACTTAGAACTTAACTTCCGACCTTTCAAGCTGAAGCAGTTAGTCTAGATCAACCATCAGTTAATTCAAATATAGGCCTTGTTACATTTCAGCATGATACTAAATAAATGGATATTAAAAACCAGATGAGGCCAATTTGGCGGAATTTGACAACGATTCAATTTTCATTTTATCAACTCAACTCGGAGGTTTTTTTTTTATTTCTTCGCTTTGGTGAACAAAGCGCGGCGTTGAGTTCAGTCAACACGCAATATCTCGATTTCACGTGGAAAGTAAAAAACGGAGTGTCTTGACACCAAATTCTCTCTGGGATTGCTATAAGGAAGAAAGCAAGATGCTGAAAATAATATAAATAATATTATCCAATACATACTCGTATACTAAAATTGTGTAACAACTATCACAGTTTCTTATAAAAAAATATAGCTCGAAAGTTTCACAAGCAATAAATAAAACATGCCATTTTACAAGAAAATTAAGTGAATAGAAATTTTTATATTACGCAATGAGAAAAGTTGCGACTTGCGAGTGCCGAGATTCGTATTCAGTACTGATAAAGCTATCAAAGCACGCGATTGTTAATTAGTCGTCAGTTTATCTGGGATCGTATTGTTACTGCGAATGAATGTACATACATACATAAAAGAAGGTTTTGTCTATGGAAAGTTAGATATTGAGTCACTATGGACCTTATGCCCCCTTCTTTTCAAGCGACGAAAAAAGTAGGAGGTACTTAATTCGAAAATTATATATATTTATGTATACACAGAGTACACTATTTATTTATTTATTTTTTAATTGATAGTGTATACTCCAAAGTTGGTCCCATAATTTTTTTAATAAAAGCTCTAACCCTAAGAGTAGAAAATAGGAGATGATATTGCGTATTTACATACTGATTTCGCTAAATTATCGTAGGTATAGCTTTTTTGTCAAAAAGTTATATTATTATGTACTTTACTATTTGGTAATGAAATGAAAACCATTTTAAATAAACTGATAGAATTCTATAATATATCATAATATATGAGAAAGTTAGTTTATGATTTTATTAATTACATAAGTCATAGTCATCTTTTTAATTACTTTTATTTTTTTGATAAAGCTAAATTTGAAATTGAATAAGATAAATGAAGTTCATGTGTAATCGAATGAATTTGAAGTTCAAAAACTTAAAGCTGTGTATGTTATATACTTATTCAAATGAGCATGTATGACATAACGTATGATGACACTAAGAAGAGACTAAGAGAAATAAAACACATACTCCGTTTTCGAATAGCTAAGAGACATTTTACTTTATATAACAAATATTCGATGTATTTAAATAAAAGATGGTAAATGCTTAATTAGTTTTGGTTGTAATTTTACTCAGGTTAATGTTTAGATTTCTCCATATATCTATGGACAATATAGAAGAAAAACCACATGTAACCAGTAGTATACATCTTTCTAAGTGAACAAAGTGTTATCGAAAGCGTGCGCGTGCGCCGGTGAAAGAGTCAACGACCTGAGCGGGGGCAACGAACGTCTTTGCACCCCTCCCGCACGCAATGGCAAAACATGGAGCTGTTGATTTTTTTAATTATTTATTATTTACTTATGGGCAATAAATATTTATTAGAGAAATATGTGAAAAATATGGCTCAGGTAAGCTTTTGCAAAGTCGTTTACAATATACTTTTTTTGTAGGTAAAAATGATTATAGAAAGCTCAATTAAATTAAACATGTTTGTTATAATAGTAAAGAAATATATATTTTTATTTTATATAACAAACTCATAGTATTAAGTTCTGGTGCACTTACTACACTAAATAAAAGCTGAGTTTGAATTGGAACGACAAAATGTTAGTTAAATATTTTTGTTATATAAATTTACCTACGTTTATCCGGAGATTAAAGTAACCGGATAGTTACTCTCTAATAAGCTTATTAATTATTGTTATAAGTCTAATATTACACTTAAAATAATGCTTAAGAAGCTTTTTTACTCAACGTAAAAGTTTGTATGTTGCTTGGGTGCATTTTCAAAAGAATACAAAAATAACTATAATTGAAATTTCATATATAAGTAGACAATGATTTTGATTTTGACGTAAACTACTTTAGTTGAATGAAATCTGAATTATCGTACATATATGTCTTGACACTTTTCATTCCGCCATTCATCTTTTCGCCATTCATTCTGAAATTTTCAGACTAAATTTTTCACATATAAGTGGTGAGTGAAAATAATAAAAATATACATATATGAAAAACAATTTGATATTTAATAATTCAGTTGTTTGGATAACTTATAAGAGGAAGAACAATCTAATAACAGTTCCAGCTCACTATTGCACATATACAGCTTTTAGAAAAAAAAGTATACATTTGTATTTAATGTTTTTGTAAATATATATTAAATTGTGTCATGTAAGTAATGCCCGCTATTACCTGAATAACATGGTAGTCATAGACAACCTAGTGTCAAGATAATCCGTTCTCCACTCGGGAGGGATCCCGACATCGAGCCATATGTGCCGAGTGGCGGCACTCAATGCTCAGTTGGGGTCGAACCCACAACCCACGAGTTGGGATGATGGTCACGTCTGATGATGGCTTACTGCATTCCGATGGCTTCAAGAGAGTTTCATAACATTGCTAAAAATTTAATAACATGTAGTCAATAAAGTAAAAGATTAGGTACTAGCTCCTCCCCCCTGCCTCTACTCATGCTGCTCTGAGGGCAAAAGCGTAAATCTGCTTTTTATTACACATATACTCGTATACACTGTTTGTATTGCGATTTAATTTCTACCAGTGTCTGTATACTGGTAGAAATTAAATCGATATGATTAATATATTTTCATACAGCTTTAGCATTTTAGTTAGTTACCAAACTAATGAGACGGAGCCCCGTCTCATTAGTATCACTGAACAGCCGTTCAGTACGAACAAAATAAATGACTTTAAGAAAAAAATTAAAAGAAGAGGCTTTATATTATTTTCTGGTTATCCCGTCTGTCTTGGAAAATACAGTTTGATGCTGCAAAACCATTCTTTTCAAATAGGATCCAAAGAATTGTGCAATTTTCAATCGGACATCAAGAAGTGGATCACATCATAAGGTTGCAAAGTTTTCTTACATATATAGATAGAGAAATAGATACAAGTTACAACAAGTGTGTTAAAAGTTACAATGAGTCGAAAAGGGCGAAGTGGGATTTTTTGATAACGTTATGAGATAACATGCAGAAGTCTAAAGTTATTATTTTACATCTTTCAATTTACTTTCTGTGGAATATTCTAACAATTGTGACAGCAACGAAGCTTTTGTTTCGGCAACAACCGTCCATTGTTGAGTGTAGGAGGCCCTCATCTCATTCTCATTTCGTTGGTCTGGGACGACAAAGCTCGCTAGACAACGCGGAAAGCGAAATCCATAGTGTCCTTTGCATCTCTGTATACCCGGGAAATGCGTATAAAATAGATATTTTTTATCTAATTATTCATCACTTTTTATGTTACCAAAAATAGTTTTTTTAATGTCTTCAGTTTTTTCTGTCGTTTTATTACTTTTATGACCATGTCCAGTATATGAATTAATAACTTTTTTGCGTATGAAATTTAAACGATAATTTATAAAAAAAAAATTTGATTTTCTAAAGTTCTTTGATTTTCACGATTATTGCACATTTTGAAATTAAACTATTTTTAACCGGATTAATCGCGTATAATATTGGTATTCGAAAATACATTTTAGAACCCGACGTTTCGAACACTTTACAGTAGTCCGTGGTCACAAGTAGACTGAGATGGCATTTGTCTGTCATTTGATACAATTATTATATCTAACTACCGCCAACGATTTCTTAGTTGCCTCGCGAACTGCCCTGGATTCTTGCAGAATGGCTGACTGTATCTTGCTCTCTGGTGTGATCGGGATTGAGACTTCAAAGTTTTCAGTAAAAAACGTGTTAAATCAGACTTAAATTTGAGTATATAAATTTGTTTGTAAACGTTTTATTTAACTGTAGGAGAGTATAACCGATTAACTAAATGCTATTCTATGAGATTGTGCTAATACAGCAATAAATATATGATATATGAAAATTTGTAAGTCATTCGTCTAAACAAGACTATCTCATAAAAATACACATAATATATGCAAAACACCAACATATTTGTTTAATTCGTATTTCTAAAACCATATAATACAGCATAATTATAAAATATATTAAAATGAAGTCGTCGTGGCGCTGTGGGTAAACGATTGTTTATGAGTGCGTCTGATACGGCTCTGGTAAGTTAAAATTCGGAGTTGAGTTCCGCCACTCGGTTGAGTGTTGAGTTTAGTTGAGAAATGTCTTGATTTCAAGCGGAAAGTATAAAGATAACGGAGTGTCTAGACACTAAGCGCTCACTGGCTACCCTGCTATGTGAAAAGAAAGAGGGAAGCAAAAAAAAAATTTATATGAATTTGAGTGTAATATTATTTTTTCTTAGTCTTTATTTTTGCCTCACGTTTTTTTACGCATATCAGAGAGAAAATAATGTCCGTTCTCCACTTTCCGTCCGAACTCAAGAAATTTCTTTTTGATTGGCGGAACTCAACGCCGCGCTTTGTTTTAGGTACCAGAGCAGAGCAATAAAAACCATTTAAATATAATAATTCCTCCGAATGGGAATTGAACCCACAACCACACACGTTCACACAGTCAGACAGTCGGATAGCACTACTGCACCATGATGGACCTTAGTTTTACTAGTTGTTAAACTATAAGAATGATTGAACTACGTGTAAGCATGTGTTTTAAAGCTGTAAAATGTTAAGGGGTTTTTTTATACTTATATTATCTAAATAACTTCTTTTTTATAGTTACTTCAGCTGGTTGTTGCAAGTGCACTTACGGTTCATTCACAGATTAGCTCATATAATATGCGTCCTTTTTAATAATTGACAATTATATTAAGCCGAACTAAATAGCCAAAGAGTACAGCTTAAAGTACAATGCCATATCGGTTTATTTTCTAGATTTTGAAATTGGTATTAAATAAAATATGAATAATTTTTTTGTAAATATTAAAATTCAGCTATTTTCTAGAACTCTATCGTCTCTCTCTCTTGCCAGTTGCCTGAATTTAAATAAGAAGGAGAAGGTCAGATGCCATTGACAAGTATATGATATGCATATATATATTAATATGAGTACGATATTTAAAGGTTAATCCAAAAAACCTGTATTAATGTCTAAGTAAATGAACCTAGGACTTGGCTTCCTAAAACAGTGCTAGCGTACAGGGCAATGTCAACTATATACAGAAACGTACAGACGTGACGAAATATTTTAGAATTGATGAGTTAAATATGTGCGTGGGCATTGTGATATATGGACGAGGAAGAGGAGGAGGAGAGGGGGAGGAGGGAGTATGGAGCAGTATCTGGGACTTGTGAATTTGTGTATAGTTAAAATTCCTTTGGAACATGCATTAATATTTACGTCATCTCTAAGCCAGTCGTCATTCTATTAAATATTTTAAAAATCATATAGTAACCCTCATATATCAAATAGTGTTAAATATTCTCCAGGTTTCGCCATACTCACCTATTCTGGGGAAATCGTTTAGTGAATGGCGGAAACGTCGCGCTTAGTATCAGAGATGAGAACTCCAACCCCTAACCACAGCATGTGCAGTCTGACATGCTGTGCCTCGCTGCCCGCGGGCCTAAGGGTTTATCAAATTTATATAATTTTAATTTTATATACATCTTCCATTAAAATAATAGAGAAAAGTGCAAAACTAACGACAGCTCTATATGATATAACCCCTTGCATTAGACACACACAGACGCGCGTTGCAATCTTGTGCACACCGCCGCGCCGCTTCTAATATAGTCCGTCGCCACAATGATGCTCGTCTAGGATAGACTTAGAAAGAAATTTGTTAATTTAGTGGTCCTTATTTTGACCTGTAAGTTATAGGTTGGAGTTCGATTTATCAAAGTCAAAAAGTATTCTCGTATTATTATTCTTAAGCTTCACGTTTTATCTCGCATAGCAGGTAGGCAGAAAGAGACATTAAAACAATTTAAATATAATCATTATCCCCAATGGAAATCGAACTCACTACCATAGCGTTTATAGTCAGACGCTGTCCCGCTGATCCACGATAGTCTTGAGTTATCAACAACAATAGTTTATTTCTAAATAATTTACTTGAATATGGTGACATTGGGTACAAATATTAAGATAAGGTAAAAGAACCTAAAAGTGCATAAATAAATTCGTTATATAAGTATAATAAATTTCATATCAGAACTTAGTTTTCTTTTATTGTAGTGTGTTAAATATTGATTTGGGTTTTTAAAAATTACTTCAATGTTGGTTATGTAGAAATAAAATTGACGGACCTCCATTAATTCTCTCTGCATTTGGTTAATTCTTGAAATAGTTTTGTTCCAGCCTTCAATTATTGGAACAGAAATATTCGTGTTTTCATGTACATATGTTTCATTTACCTACATTAATTTATGTTAATGAATTTAGCTTAGATTTTGAAATAAAACTATTTTAACCGGATTGATCTTGTATATTTTTCGTATTTGAAAATACATTTTACGACAGGTAGGTTCACAGGTAGTTCTACCAAAAAGTATACGCGATTATTCCGGTTAAAATAGTTTCATTTCAAAATGTGTAAATATGACGAAAACCAATGATCTTACTTTACTTATATCAACAATATATGTAAAAAAAATATTTACATGAAAATAAACTCGCGATGTGATATTCGGAAGTAAATCATTTGAATTTACGATACATACATATATTCATGTTAGCTTAGATGATATTTTCACAATCTTTTTGACCCAGTACTTTTATTCCTATCACTTAACATTTTTCCAGTATTTTGCCATTTTTAGAAAAAAATATTAGTCGTCGATATGTCATTTTAAACGCACCTTAGGAATAGTTCGCCAAGTGAAAGTGAGCGTGTGTTGGTGTGTATCGTGTGTATACACACCGCTTTCTGAGCACACATACAAACACACATACATACATAAATACAAACATAGGTTTAGCTTCTAAGAGCTTTGAAAAATTTGTTAGAGAATTATTCTATATATATTATATTATAGAGAGTGATTATTTACCAAATTTTCTTTCGTTGCAGTTGCAGTTGTTAAATGCTATTAAGTGCATTACGCCAATGTTACGAGTCTAGATTGTACTGGTATGCATGTATCAAACAAGATAAGAAAAACAAAAAAAGGATAAAAATCCCCCTGCATTTGATTCGATCCATATCTAGCTTAATAAGTTCAGTCAAATTCTACGGCAACTACTCCGGAAAGGTGATAATTGTAATAAATAAATTGTCAATTTAAATTATATTTAAAACATTTTGCATCGCTAGAAATCAATCTCATAGACAATCTCATAGAAGCAAATACAGTTTTTACAAAATGAAAAGAATCATGACACAATCGTATTCTTCGTCCTTGTTTTGAAATGATACAATTGTAGTGTATTTACTTTATAATAAATATACTAGTGTCAAGACATTCCGTTCTCCTGTTTCCACCTGAAATCGAATATTCAAATTTGAATAAAATATTCAAAAATTCAATACTTTATTCAAATTGGCTATTACAAGCACAAAGGTGAAATACAAATGTCAGTAACAGTAGTAAATGGGAGTATTGTCAGTTCCACAGGAAGCTACCAACAACTACAGGCTCGGAAGGCATAGGAGTGATACGTCACCACGTTCTCAATGTTGAATTTATCTGTCAGTTAAAAACATTTGAAAGCACAGTAAAATTGGTGTCCACAACCATCGCAACATTCAGCCAAACAGATAAAAAATCAAAAGATAACTAATTAAATGACAATCACGTTCAATTTTTTGCACAATAAAGGGCAAGAGCAGCCGCGGGCGGACACGAGTCGCATATAAATAATTTATTTTAGCCGGTGTCTTTATAATGGAAAACCGCCACCCTGGTCGCTAGCGATGTCTTTGCAATGCGCTCGTGCAGCGCTCGTACGAGATTGTTATGTAATATTTATTTTATAGAGTACAAGTGTATTAAATTTTGCTTTTTTAAGTTGTTTAAAGTTTTTTGAATAAATTTATAATTATAATTTCTTATTATGGTTCAGTGGCTTAATATTTGTGCATTTTTATTTTGGTAAGCGGCCGATTGTAGGAACAACAGGTCGTTTCAGAGCTATACGAATATAATACGAATAGAATTTATTCATCAACATTTCAATCTTTAATCGTAACCTTATATCAGTTACTATTCTAAAATACAAAATTTACATTTTTTTTAGTAATAATCGGGTTGTTTTACTGAATGCATACTCGTCGAGTGAAATTCGATTTATCTGGAGAATATTTATACTATTTAAACAATTAATAGTTTAAAATTAATATACTTTTTACACAGAGTTAAAATGGTGGTAAGTGGGAAACTGAGTAATTTTTTACTAGGTTCTGTCCAACACTATATATATTATTTTAGCGTGAGTGCTTAAATAAATATATATAATATTACATCAAAAATCTGATAGCAAATAGATTCAGCTTTTACAGCATAAAATTATATTGCAATATATATACAATGTTAGGATAAAAAAAAAATATATAGCATAAAATTGTATCTATTACATTAATTAAATAGTAATTTATTCAGCAAGTTTTTAACAATAGGTACCTACTATGGTTTAAACAGTACAATTAAGCTTAGTCCTAACTTTCGATGTATGTATGCACTTTCCTCCCTCCCTCCACATCTTACCCGGCAGCCCCCCCCCCCCACTGAAGTGAATGCACTCTCGCTGTTACGTAAACCCTGCGCAGACGCATAAGTGCATATGTGTGCGAAATGCATTGGTGGTTGTGAGATTGTATACATAATAGATTACAAAATCTAGATTTTGCTTTAGATTTAATATTGTATTGGAATTTGTGATACAATTAGTATTTGTAGTGTTTCCTGGAATGTAATGGGTAACATGAGAAAATATGTATATGGAACTGAGGATCTAGGTCTATATTCAGTGCAATATTTGGGCCACCGTGGCGCAGCATCTGACTACATCCCACTCGGGGAGTCATCGTATTAAAAATATTTTCATTTCACGGAAAATAGAGAACAAAGTGTCTTTGCACTAGGTTCTCTTTGACTACTCTGCGGGAGAAGAAGAATAACTCAATTTATAAGTCTTTATGCCACATACCATGTATGCACCAAATTTGAATCGTTATCATAACAAATTATATTTATTTTACTATCATTGTATTCTTGATTTTTGTTATAGCATGAGAAATTGCCACTATTGCCTTATAATTTTTATAGAAATTTATTTATAGAAATATATTAACATACATTTTTTTGTATACATTAAATTTTTTCTGTACAAATCCATAAAGTAAGTATAGTTTTTTTGTTTTATTTTGAGTATGAGTATGTGTTTTTTGTACTAATATATTGTCTGTCATAATGATTTCTATTAGCTGTTCATTTCTATGAAATTATTAGAAATAGTTTCCTAATTTTAATAAGGAAACTATTTCTGTTTAGTAAAAATGTTTATTATTTAACTATATTAATATTTAATTATATGATTGTGTACATATAAATGTACCCTTAAAAATTTATCAACGAGTCAAAGAGCTTAAAATGCTACTACGTACATTGAAAAGAAAAAAGTTATATAAGCTAAAATTTTTATCCTAACCTTATATAAATCGAAATGTATTAAAACTCCTTAATATGAAAAGCTTAATCGAATTAAATGCATGAAAATAATCTAAGAGGCGCTCTAAAATAATATAATAGGGTTGAGAAATAATTTTGAGCTCAAAATATATAAATATTATACTGAACTATTATACTGTTTTCAAATTAAGTATGTATTTGCAACGAATACTTCTTTTGGATGGTTTCAGACAATGCTAGGAAGACATACAATGGGGGAGTTAGCAAATTCTTCAACAATGTAACTGTTCTTTGTAACGTGATTACTTCTGACATGTCTATGTATATACGGCTATAATTTTTTCATAGTTTTGTTTATAAAACATATTTTTTTTGTTATTATTTTTAATTCGTCCCGCGGTTCATTAAATATCTGAAAATATATGGAAAGTATGAATTTGCTGATTTGGCAATAAAGAGGTATACAGAATGGCAGGTGTAAGTGAGAATGTTATAGAATGAATGAAGAAGAACGTGCTTGACAAAAAGAAAAAAATCAAATATATGAAGTGAACAGAAGAACAAAAGTGAAGTGACAGGTGAATAAGAGGGAGACCTCGGTTGACCTTCCAGAACACAGTATTGATGATACTGGAGGAAGATCACGTAAAAAGTATGACCTGGAAGGGGTCCTCCGAGAGGTGGGCGGATATGAAAAAGTTGATGGTAGTAACCGAGACGAAAGAAGTATGCAGCGACTCCTCCTACCCTAGAGGAGCTACTGCAGGAGGGTTATGGCGATCCTCCTGCGAGTCATCGAGGCTGCGGATGCTTTGGATGAAATCCTGGAGTACCATGCAGGCGACGGTGGTCCGCAATATGGCCATCAACTGAGACGTCGTAGTAGCATGCGTGAGCGTTCCTGCGACGTCTCAAGATGGTGGAGAGGGTTTCCGCTGGGTTTTAGTGGGTAGTATTGGGTTCACGGTTGGGTCCCAAAAAATATGTTGCAAAACTTAAAAACGGAGGTAAATAAAATATTATTTAACATATAATGTTTCATATAAGACAAAATAAACTATATTTGCATTATTAATGTAAAATTTGAAAAAGAAAAAGTTATGAAATTGGGAAAGCTTTATAAGATCATACTTGTTTTGGTGAATAAAATATTCACTCGCTTTTAAATAATTTTGCGACATTTTACATATTGAACATTGCGCAATTAATCCGTTGATGGGTTTCCAATTTGGTACGGTTATTTGTATAAATATATAAGACAAGTAATTAAGGTCTATTCTTTTTTTTCAGCACGTTGCTGTCACAGACCGTCAACCACGCCAGTTCTGGGTCCTTCTTTAATGGGTCCTTCTTTAATGTCTATCGTGCTGCAAGGCGTCGTACACTACGCTTAAGCGTAATAGCTCCATCAATCAGAATTTCTTTTATATTATATGTACTCTCTTAGCCTACCCATAGTCTTAAGAAATTGTAATATTCAGTCAAAATATAAAGTCTAAATTAATATTTTAAATTATTGTAAACAAAACATAGATAAAAGGTAAGGACCAAATATCCGTGTATTATATAATATGTTTCTTTAGTTTCACAGTTTTCCCGCATAGCAGGGTATACAGACTGATCCTAGTGTCATGGCACTCAGTTCTCCACTTTCCGTCCTAATCCGAGCCATTGCGTAGTGTGTGGAGGAACCCTACGTAATGCTTTGTCATGTCACCAGAGCGGAGAAATAACCATAAATACAACCATAAACCATAATCATGGTGATCATACTAATCAGAATCGAACCAATTGCCATTTCATTTACAGTCGGACAATGACACATTGCGCCATGGCGGCCTCTTTTTGATTTGATTTTAAAAATATAAATGTATTTTGTATTTTAATAAAAATATATACACATACAATCTAAACTTGCTTCAATTAAACAGCTTAGCCGGTCTTAACAATATTTTGCCTGATTTGCATAAAACTTTCACTGTGCCCTCAGCCCTGCTTGCGTAATTACTGTAACTACCAACGTATAGTTTCTAAAACCTATTAGGTTGAATGGTTAGGGACTATATGAATAAAGCCCTTCTATTGTATAGCAGAGTGATGGTTTAATATTTAATAACCCTAGTTTTCAATTTGAAATAGAAAAGTGAATATGAAAGAAAACTATATGTAATATCACGCATAAACCGATTTTCCCATTGAACTGTTTAAGAGTTTTATACGAAAAAACAAAAACGACGCTTTCTAAATACTAAAGATCCTGTTGACGCGTAAACACGCGTTGCCTTAGCAACGTGTATGCTACTTTATACAGACGCACTCCTTCTGCACCCCATTTCTATATAAACTGTAACTGTAACAAATTTCATACTCCTCCGTCTGTGTAAATCTTGTAAATAGGGGTACAAAGTTTTTGTTTCTCGTGTAATATATCTACTGGGTTTCTATAGAAATAGAAAATAGTATTAAAGGGTCAATAATATATATTTTTTTAGCTCCAGAGATATAACCTATATAGTTCTTGTATAACCAGAACAGTCATGTGTAGCAGTTAGTAAATATTTAAATATAGTATAATTTACCCGATACGATAATCGAACCCACAACTATCATATACATTCTCTAATTACCTAGCTTTGATATTATGATGTTTGAAAATAAGTAAATACATTAAAGTTCACACGACCTTGTGTAAAAAGGCCTTAATATTAAATCCGATCACATGTTTATTGCAATTTAATTGCAAATGGCGTCGTTACCGGAAGCAATGGAAGTTGTTGAACGCTTAAACGTTTAACTACATAATATATTATTCATTTATAAATGCAGTTATCCTATTGTATTTTGATATTTAACTATAGGTTTAAATTGATATTATAGAAAACGCATAGAAATTAAACGTTGTACGAATATTCTTATATGCTTGTACAAGCATACAAAATGGGCAAGCATAAAAAAATACGACGTAGCTCGGTAAGAACGTATAACTTAAATGGCTAGAGCACTTTGACAGTTTCCAAGAGGCATGGGTAAGAATTCGGTTACTATTATTAATGATATCGGTAATTTATTATGTTTTTCAAAATACTTTTTTGTCCTAAGAGTGTGTATAAAAAATATTAAAATGGATATCATGGTCAAATTTATTTAATGAAACCATCGAGGTATAATTTGATTTCTTATCAGGTTCATGTCCATATTCAAAATCTTGTTTTCTTTAGTATGGTTAGATAAACCGAATATGTGTGAATTAAAAATATGTTATATATGTTATGATTCCGTTTTTTTGGTAGAAGCAGAGAGAACTTTGTGATACGCAAGTTTACTTTTCAGTTTTTTGTGTCTTTAATAAAATCTAAGATGAAAAGAGTGGCTTCATGCTATTTCCCGCCTAGCATGGCACCCATAGACGCCTTTGCTCCTCCACTTTCCACGGATTTAAATACATTGCGTGGTGCTCTGGGGCACTTAAAATAAAAATCATTATTCCTACAAGTGGGAATCAAACCCACTATAATTCAATTTAGATTCAGATGCAGTCGTACGCAGGATGGAAAATTGTAAAATTGTCCTGAAATAGAATTCGAACTCATAACCGAATATAGCGTTCTTATTATATTAATTTAAAATATAACATATTCACTTTCTTCGTATAGTTTTAACGTAATTAATAGCTTAATGTTATATAATAAAGGTCACATATGATACGTATTTCTCACATTTTACTCTGAAGGTTGGTGGAGTAACCTAGAGGTAGCAAACTAGTTTTTTTAGAAGAGATTGTCAAGTCCTTTATAAAGGGCTCATTATTATATAGTATAGTAATATTGCTTTTTGAAAAAATACCAACGATATATATTCTACATTTTTTAATTACATTAGCGACATAGTGTGTTACTATCTCCAAAATGTTATCCATACTTAAATTTAAAAAACTCCATACTAGTATAACTGCGGCAAGCCAACAAAGAAATACCTAGTTATGTAAGAAAAGAAAACAGATTGTAACAATCCAGAATAAGATATTAAAACGTATAGCCACGTGATAAGATAAAACCGTAAAAAGGATATTTCATTTCGTATTTGTCAATTTGTATCGTAAGCGAAGAAAGATGAGCCACATATTTCTAAGACAATGCTCACTTATAGTTTCTTGTACTGTTAGACATCAAGATCAATTTTGGCCGTCGAATATGCGATATAGCTACGTCAAAAGTAATAAAAAATGCATACAATTTCTTTTTGCAGTTAACTACCAATTTATAGGTGATATTTCTGTAGATAGACAAACAAGCTTAGATTTAATGAAATTACTTTTTGTGATAATTGCAAAGCAAGGCAAGGCAATTACAATTTAAATAAATAAAAAAAAATGTTATGGATTTCATTATCTAAATATACAGCCATCTCGTGTGTGTGCTTACGCTGTACTACGAAAGAGTTTAAATATGTAATAAGCTACTCTATGGATTATTTATATCTAAAATATCCAATTTAATACTAGATACTTCATACAATTTAATAACAACTCTACACTCTATTGTACGACTCAATTATAATTAAAAAATGTTTGATAACAACTGAAAGAAACTAAATGAAACTTTAAGAAATACTTTTACTTTAGAATTTAGACAAAATATTTCTTGCTAATTGGCAAATTAAGTTTACAATACAATACAAATGCAACTACCCTTAGGTCAAATACAAGCATAGGTTTTACATTACAAAAACAAACATTCCTCACCATCGTTTAACAGTAAGAAAATATTTTAATGTTCTTTTATTATAGGTTATATTTCACAAGTTTAAAGCCTCAGTGAATTAAATTTCAAATTCCGGTGTTAATCGCCGAAAAAGTATTAAAATTTGGGAGCAATTAAAGTAATAATGTTAGATTACTAGATTGCCCCCACCGGTGTTGTTTAAATTTGTGCAAATAAAAACAATATATTACAAAAATTGTTTCCAAGTAACTCTTTTTGATTATATAACATAGAGAAATGCGCTAGCCAAAGCTGCGGTCTGGGTGTATGTTTACGGACGCCAGCTACTATACCATTAGTACTAACCGTTATGTTATTTAATATTTAAATATTTACATTACGTAATTTATACGTGTTTATGTTGCACAGTTAATTCGTTAAGAAAGTGAATTGGAAACAATGATTGTTTCGATGGGAGCATAGGAGCCCTTACTTCTATTCTGAAGTAGTTCCTTAATATTTGGTTCTTTATAACTAAATATTTGATGATATTAACATATTGTATTAGCATACCGTTTGCACATGTAAACTAATGTAAGCCTTATAAGACTATCATTTGTAAATATCACTTGTTAAGTAAAGAAAAATCTAAAATAAAATTTTGGAAAATAGAAAAAAATATTGTTAATAAAATTTTAACAAGCGTAAAAAAAAATTCTAGTGCTCGATTAATTGTGGGCTAGGTCCCAAGTCGGGTGGAATGATTATATTTAAATTATTTCCATTCCATTTATTACTCCATGATAAGTCATAAGACAAACTGCGGTGTTGGGTCATGCCATGCAAAGCTCTCATTTCGATTTCGGGCGGAAAGTGCAAAACAAAGTGTCTTAGATTTCCTCTGAGTACCCTTGTAAGCGGACAAAAGTGTGAAGCTGCAAAATTATTTTGACTAACTCGGAATCGAACCCACTACCATCACGTCCTAAATTAATATTTAAATACTTGTAATGCCATGCGTATTGTACGCGTGACGCAATGTACAGAATATGACCTCCTGAGTCAGCTAAATTCGACCTTACACAAGGCCATGTATCACTTGACAAAATATTTGATTTATTTTATATTTTGATTGTTATTATTTTTAGTTAAAATAGTATTTTAATCCAATGAGACATTTTTACTAGATTATAGTTTGTGACATTTCTTTTCATATTTTAAGGAAATTGTATCAAATCCACAACTTAGTGCTGCATCCTAGCTTCTCTCTACCAACCTTGTTATATTAGAAAGAAGAATGAGGCTGTAAATATAAAAATATATCACTTATTGTAGGTATCGGAAGTTCGTAGTAAAATCGAACATTTTTCATCTAGATTTGAACAAACGTCTCTGGGTCGTTCAATTTCGCCAATTAAGCTATACGTTTAATTTCGAAATTTCTTTACAGCTGTCGTCGATCACACCAGCTGTTGTAACATTCGTATAAAAATATCACTTTAGTAGAATTTATTCTTAAATATATATTCCCAAATGATATCGTAGATGCTTACAGAATTAATATAAAGAATGAAGATAACAAGCCCGTGATCTAGAAGTTAAATAACACAACAATGAAATATAATGTAATCTCATAGTAAAAAAAATATCAAGAATCATGATTACAATAAGTTAAGTATCACTGGAATTTGGACGGACCCATCAAACATATGTATATATCTGATTATTTAGTACATAACACTAGAAACTTATTTTATCGTGCGAGAGAAGTTGCAAGACTAAACGGTTATTTGTATTGCTGGGTAACAAACAATAATATCTATCAACGTAAATAAGAGGAAATACTTCAATTGTTCATAAAAAATGAGGATAGTCATAATAGGATAAAAGAGCAAATCTGATTATATTTTTTAAAATATTATATTGTTTATGTCCAAATTGTAAAAATATCTTGTTACTATGCATGCGTTTCTTTTATAATTACACTAAACATACCATTTTACACAACTCAGAGTAATTTATATGTACATTTTACTTTTATATATGGGTATATCGTCTATCGTCGTGAAGATCCTAGGAGGAGGCCTATGTCCAGCTGTGGGCGTGATAGGCTGAAATGTAACGATGATATGGGTATTCAATATACATCTTGTAGATGTTGCGCAGAAATATTTTTTCTTGGTGCTCCAGTTGTTAGTTAGTTTTTACAATCGTATTATATGCTGGTTTCTTTGCTTATATATTGTGTCTATTATAGGCATATAGCTATTAGTGACATAATAAATAATTTGGATAGCGTTATGATACCTGTTGCAAGCTAAATGATGCAATCAAAAATACAAATCAAATATTCTTTCACAAAATATACGTAGCATTACGTGTAATTTTTTATAACTTAAATATACTTCTCACCCAAATGGAGACTGATCTTGATCTGGATAATACTCACAGAATGTTGGCTTTCCTGTGCAACAATAATACATATCCTGGATGAATCATAAACTCGTTAAAGACTGTGCAGTTGGGTATAACAATATTTCCATGTCTTTCATTAATCTACTTGTCCCACCAATTACTCATATCTGTAACTCGGGTCTCGCTGAGTCTATTTTTCCAAACACCTACAAACAATGTCTAATTCATCCTATTTATAAAAGTGGTGATAAAGACCAAGCCACTAATTAGACCAATTGAAATTCTTCCAGCCTTATCCATAATATTAAAGTAAGGTCATGGTATCGAGATACCAGTATTTGTTTCGTGCCAAAAACACCTCATCTGATGCTGTTGATGACTTCACGTATTCCGTACTTAGTTCACTAGGTAGCGGCAATAAGTGCTTTGGATGATCTTTAGATCTGGCGAAAGCCATTGTTACTGTGGCTATTGCATTATCGTTGAAAAAGTTGGAGAGGATTGGTTTTAGGCGTGTCTATGAGAAAACTTTAAAAAATTTGAATAATCTTCAAATTTTTTAAAGTTTTCTCATAGACAGCATGTAATATACTAAGATTGGGGAATATTCGAGTAAAAATCTTCAAACTAAATTTGGCATACCGCAAGGGAGTATATTGGGCCCGGCGTTATTCTTAGTATTTATGAACGACCTGTGTAGTTTATCTTTACGCTTTGTGTCAGTCTTTATTTAAATACTGTATTACGTGTGGAGTGAAGCTGCTAAATCACACCTAAATAAATTAGAATTCCTAACGTCACAACTTTCTAACCATACCTTTATATATATAATATTACGTAGATTTACTAATTTTTTTACAGCTTCACGCTTTTTTGCTTATAGCAGGATAGTCAGAGAGAACCTAGTTTAAATACATTCCGTTCTCTATTTTCCACACGAAATGGGAATATTTCGTGATGAGTGGCGGAACTTAACGCCGCAGTTTGTATTGGGTACCAGAGCGGACCTAACACCAGAGACCAAATTAATATATTTTAAATATATACAATCGAACCGAACTGACTTAATCATCACCACCAATCGCATTTACAGTCAGGTGCACACACACACTGCGCCACTTTGGCATATACAGTGTGTAAATTTCTTATTTTACGTATAGTTTTATTTTTGATTCATAAATTTAGTTTCAAGAAGATAATTCGACACATTCCAGAAGACTTGGACGGTATTCCAAAGGTATATTTTCAAATCCTATTTCAATTTAAAATTGTACGTTAAGTATTTTTTTTCTATGTTTTCTTAAAATGATGTAGTATAGAAATATAATAAATATGTAGTATCTAGAAATATAGGCCCCATCGTGTCACAAAAGAACAGTGTGTGACTATATACTATAGGAATGATTATATTTCAATTGTTCTTATATATCCGGTCTGGTAAGACAAATTTAGAATAAGTTTCTCCGTTCAACAATAAGTAGTTGTAAAAACTGGCATTATGTAGAGAACGTAGTGTGTCAACACTAGATTCTCTCTGCTTACCCTGTTCAATGAGGAAAAGGTGTGAATATGGTTAAAATAAGTGTTCTTACATAGCAACTGCCAACTGTTAAGTTGAATGTAAATGTCAGGAACCATATTTTTTTGCTCAATACGGTTGTTGGTTACGTCATTTCAATACTATGTAGAGATAACGTTGTGAGGCGTTGGCAGCCCTTCTTATAATGCTTTTCCTTAACATATCGTGATTTGTGTCACGATATAAATAAATTATTATAACTATGTATATATGTTTAATTATTTTTTAATAATAAGCAAAACTATAGTACCCATGATATGGTGCCAAGGTAAAAGGTGATCGTATTTTACAGCTTCCCTCGCATAGCAGGGAAGCACACTGCGTTCTCTACTTTCCGTCTGAATTTCAGACCTTTCGTGGTTTTGAGTTCCGTCACTCAGATGGATCTCAACACAATTCATTTTCTTATCAGATTAAGCAATGAACATAGATGGAAATAAAAATAATTTCCCTGAAGTGGGGATAGCCTACTGGCCTAGATGGAATTAATTTATATGTAAACAGAAAAATTACAAACAGAGAACAAAAAAAATTGTCTTTCAATTTTTTTAGCTTCACGCTTTATTCTTGGCGGGTCAGCCAGAGAGCAGATAAAAGATATTAATTGAATAAATTGTTATTGTGGCACGATAGGACTAGGCAAAATGTGTGCGGAGTTTTAAGCTCACAGAGTTCCAAAAGTTCGGAAAATCCCGTCACCGATCACTATAAAGTGATATCTGAAAAAGATAAAGAATGAAACACTTATTCAATGTTATCCATCTTTATTATGTATGCTTCTCATATGGGACACTCCGATAACACCTACTGAACTATAAGTGTATAAATAAAAAAAATATTTTAATTAAATAAAAAACAGTAATTTTATCAGCTTAAATATTTAACGCCATTTAAAATACATAATTATATACCGTTTAGTTATACATAAAGATAAAAATATAACCTTTTTGCATAAACAAGGCAGCCCTTTCAATTATTACCGTAAAGAGACAGTGCGGAAGTACTGAGCACCCTTTTGGAAATGCCTTTGCAAGGTGACATGACCTTACTGTAATGACCTCAGAGTGACCTTAGCCAAGGTCGAGTGCACTAAACTTTCGTAATTTCACACTCATACCTCTGAATTCGCGACTCGCTAGGGTCAAATATTGTTGAACTCATGGTCAACTCAATAGCACAAGTACAAGATAATTAATTACTATAGTTAAGACAAAATTACTGTTACCATTGTAACAGTAATTTTGTCTTCACTAGATATTTTCAGGTTTGTTTTCTGTATTTGATATAAATTTTAGAACTTTTTGGTTTTTTAATGCTGTTCAGATGATTCTGGAATTGATATATTCAGGTAAAAGTGTATATTTAGATCCAATACAGATGTGATCTCTTTATGAGGACGTAGCATAGAATGCTTCACTTCCGCCGCTCAACACGTCATCTCTAAAATAATAATAATAATTTTCAATGCGATTATTATTGCGCTGATAATCGTCTCAGTTAAAGGTTTATAGCGAAAACCCTCTATACCAACATCTTAAAAAGGCTTATCGCGTATCAGCTGGGTCAAGAACCGTACAGAAGGCAGTATTATTTGATGTTGTGAGAAGGTTCCTTGTGCTGGACCTCTAGCTAATAATATCCTGGTATTAATCACTTAGACATAATGATGTCTAAGTGATTAATACCGTTAAAACAGCAAGTTTTTAATGAAGTACTTGCTCTTATCGTCGACTAGATAAAATCTATCTAGTTTTTCACTTTACCATTGGGGCTCATCCAGGTCCACTTCTATTGTTTAGGTTTCCTGAAGAAACAGTCCATCGTATAGAGGCCCCCTTTCTCCCTGAAGGCGACCAAAATTTCACCTCTGGCGTTCCGCTGCTCAAATCCAAATTGCCATATCTAAAATTCACTCTCAACTCATCGCCGCAACGTTTCCGCAACCTTGCATTGTAGTCTCCGATTACAACTGTGTAGTGGGATTTGAAGCTATGCATATCTTAAGAAATATCTTCATACATAGCTTCCACTTTTTCACCAAGGTGTGAAGTCTGTATGCTACCAAGCTTCTACTAGGTAGATTTAATACACTACCGACGGTAACCACGTTGTTAACTAGGGACTTGTGGACGATGTTCCCGACACCACCTAGAGACTATTGTTCGCCTACCCGGTAGTAAGTTACAGGAATTTAGGATTATCGTGTCCTCTCCGGCTCTTTGGACTTAAGACTTCAGACCCAATAACATCCCAATTTAACTTACTAATAGCTTCTTCCAACTCTAATAACTTCGCATCAGTCCTCAGTGTGCGCGTGTTATAAGTTGTCGAGTCGTCATTTATGGTAGCCGGATCTTATCCGGGGATTCTTAGCAGCCCGTGTCCCACCGTTACCACTATGGTAACGGTGGTGCAAGGGGTTACCGAAGCTAAGAATAGCAGGGCTGCCGGTGACTAGGCGCCGTATTGGTGAGTGGTTGTGCTTGGCAGGCGGGTTGGCAATCGCTGTAAGCCAAGGTTTCAAAATACGCTTCGTGCGGGTGCCCATCGCGTCGCAGAATCAGGAGCTCGGAGCAATGTCATGGACTTGTGACACAAGTATAGGCTTAAGGGGTTTCTGTAAAATCGAGCTACGCTCGCCTCCACTATCTTAATGCTAATGCTATTTTTAAAATACCAATAGAAATGAACTGATGATAGCTCTATACAGGACGATACTTTTAGTAGGTTATATAGAGACGTCATGTTTATACCCCTCACACCTACTTCTACCACGTATAAATTTACTCTAAACATACATGTGATCAGTTCGTTAGTAAGTTCGAAGTAATTATTTACTATAAAGCTAGATATTTAGGAATGTTAGTTGCCCACGGAACTGTAAGCTCTAACAGTATTACAGGTTTTAGGCTTCTAGTGTAAAAGAAAATATTTGGTCTGGATGACGAGATACCAACAACAACTGTGGCAACTGAAATATGTTGGACCTTTTTAAAAACTATTGAATAGGTGTCATAACTTTTAGCCTAGTTGGGTAACAGGTAAAGACATAAAGCGAGTGATCATTTAAATTATGTTAACAAAAAGCACGGGCCACGTGTCCGCAGTGTTTTAATAAAAACATTATATCCATATTATATATTCAAGATAATCCGTAAGTCCATAAGTTTCAAAATAAGTTTAAATTTAGAAAAATTACAGTTCATTGTTGACTTGCTGGATATTTTTCGTAGATTATACAGATTTGAGCGATTTTGATTTTTTTTTTTTATGTATATTGGTTTTGATCTCTATCATATCTTTTTTACCATGGAATTGCTACTTTTCTACTGCTAACTGCTACTTCACGTCTAGTCTAACAGAGTACAAAATGCCTAACCAGTATTAGTAATAATTTTACAAACATTTACTTAGAACTAGGAGTAGTAAAGTAGTAATCATAAATTATGTTCAGGATATACCGATCAAGGCCATTTTGATTCACAACTTTCACCTTAGAATGGCTCATTGTCTTATACAATGCTTTTATGTGAAAATTGTCGATGGAGATTTTACTTAAGTAACGATTGTCGCAAGTTAGAAAAATAGATCAATCATTCACACATTTGTGTATACATATTTTTAATATATTTACAATTAATAGTATATCGATACTGATTAGACTTTAGAACTATTATATGTTATATTCTCTCTGGTATAATAAAACTTGTTTTTATTGATTCATAGTTATTATTATTGAAAACTTTTGTTAGAAATAGGGTAATTTTGAAGAGTTTAAGATAAAACGGTTTGTATTACCGTACGCAACATCCACCCATCAATCTGTCTATACATCAATCAATGCAACATTAAATATATTTTACATAGTTATATATAATAATATTTGTTTAATTTATTATTCCAATATTTAACCATTGCACAGTTAAGCGTAGCTGTTAATTTACTTGCCAGAAAGCTTTACTTACCTTTCCTTTTTATTACGTTTTGGATATTTTTATAATAGAAAAATGTGCACTTTTTAAGCTTCTCCGTTTTTGCACCTGCATCTGAAAAGTTTATTTCTTTTTCATATACCAATGTATATAGTAACATACGTCCAACGTTAAAAAAATTATAACAATACTACAAAGCCACCACCAAAAACGTTATAGACCCTGTCCTTGTGTTTATGTCGATGGCATTAATCATGTAGTCATTCAAATTTACGACTTTTTATCTTACAGATCGATATGTAACCTTTTTAAAGGTCAACTTTTAAGTAGGTCATCTTATAATATATAAATTGTTATGTTATCTGTGGAAATAAAAAGGAAACTCAATTATCAGATAAACCACTATGCATCGTTTTTAATACAAACCGCTGCTCTAAGCACAACCGCATTTATAAAATAAAAATTTCAATAAGAAATTTTGTTATTCTGGAAAATTTTGGTATATTTCAAGGTAGCTACGTGGTCGTGCATAAGTTAATATATAATAAAATGAAAAGAAAAGGGTACAAGAGCATCGCAAATACGCTATAGTTGATTTTGATATGTTTTTGGACATTGATAAATCTAAAATTTATACTTTAAAAAATATTAGCTTAGCAGCATGATCTATTTATAATTCTAGTTGCTGTATATCTTTATTACTTATTACTCAATCATATAATAAAGATGTAAACTGAAATAATTATTGCAGGAGTTTTATATTAAAATATATTTGATTCGTTAAATTTCAAAAATAAAATATTGAAGCTAGGAAAAGAAATAGTAGACTCTATTGAATGTTAAAAACAACTGGAAAATAAATTCATTACTGCATGATTTAACGATACATAATTATGCATTCAATAGTTTAGTTGTTGTGTGTGACTGGTCTTTTGATCTTTAATAGTTAATATTTATTATCTATTTCAAAGAAAATTTCTAAACATGTTTTACAATAAATAGGTATGTCATTCATTCAACAAATCTGCAATGGTTAGGGATATGACACAAGGTCCTGGGATAGCTTTTTTATTATACCAGTTGACATGTGGTTACATAAATCAAGGTGGGTTACTGTTAATTTTTATTGAATTTTGAGTTTTGCCATTAGTTAATTCTGAGGCTGTCAGAGTTCGCCGGATCAGCATATTTCAAACATATAAGACTTCATTTTAAACTATATACTACATGTAACTATACTATATGTAACATATAGCGTTTATATTAGGTTTAAAAGTTGCCTTAGTTTCCACCGTAATTTAGAACATTTTATGGTAAAACCACCGTGGCTTGTTGTAAATATTTTTGGTAAATCACTTGACATCATCTTCACACTTTTTACTGTAGGGTAGCAGGGCAGGCAGATAGAGTGACCTAGTGTTAAAATACTGTTAATATCACATAAATTTATATAATTATAATTTTAAGAGTACTCAATGTACACATATCTTTTACACACATCATGGTTAGTACAATATATTACATTGATTAAAACACAATACAAAGTCACTGACGCCGTTTGGCGGGAAAAGAGCTCGCCTTGAATGACGCTTCCCGCCACGACCTCGCTCGCGGCCGCTACTCTTCGGTTAACTTCGGCTGCCTTCGTGTTATGTAGCAGGAGCTCGGTTGAGGCCACATTGCTTTGGTTAACAACGGATGAATTCAGTTGCTCGATTGAATGGAAAATGACGTTTCAGGACATTCATTCATTTTTTTTTTTAATTCCTGTATGTTATTTTTATTTCGAGTTTTTTTTAAGCTCATATGTAAATACTCTTATCATATCTTAAGTAAGAAAAATAAGTTTTGTTATTTATATACATTATCACGAAGATGCATTAATTTGTGCCCCTAGTTCCCGTGGGCTTTACATTTTATAATTACTATATTAGCCGGTAGAAGAAAGCTTTCATTTCAAAATGCGAAATTTCAGCTTACTGCAGCTACCAGCCACAGTAAGACGGGTTAAGTTGTCGGTCCATCAGCATGTAAAGGAAGATTTTCACATACATATTTAGTATTTGTGCTATTGCATTATTTGTATGTTAGAGTAGGCTGTATTTTGTAATAATTCTCTTATGACAAGATAAACTCAACACGCAATTAAGGCGGAAAATGTAGAACGGAGTGTCTTGACACTAGGTTTTCATTCATTACTAAATGAAGTTAAATAAAATATTAAATTGTTTTTATCAAAGAGAAAAGTAACAACAAAACGTGTCACTGTTATTTTCATTACATTAAATGACATTATAAATTAATCAAAAGCATTCATTTCTTTCTAATTTCTATTTAATAAACTCGTGGTCTATTTGTCAATTTGTCACATAATTGGTATCTAAGATATATTATTTAAAATCTTATTATTAAAGTAAATTCTCAAAAACCTATTATGGTATTATGTGTTTTGCTGCCCTTACTAGAATTACACACATCAGACCTGTTATTATGTGTCGTACATGTTTTACAGATTTATTACTTAAATTACTTTACATAAATGAACAAAGTCAAAGTCAAATAATTTTATTTAAAATAAGAAGATACATTCTTAATTTTTTAACGTTTAATAACTTACCACCGGTTCACTAAAGTTAATGCCTCAGATCTGAGAACCTTTGAAATAGGCTGAAGCGAGCGTTTAACTTCCAAGGCGTGTTATCTTTTATAAAATCGTTAATTAGGTAATAACCTTTAACACACACACGTCTCTACACAACTTTTTTAAATTGTGAAATAAAACGTCCGCGGACGTTTTCTAGCATCCTATAGTAAATACATAAAAAGCGTACACATTGTCCCATAAAAGAATTACGGATTTGATGCAATCGAGTTACAGGAGCGGTAAGTTTAAACGTATAACTAGTATTAATTAACCGACTTTAGTTTTAGTAAAATCATTACTATTTTTTTTACATACATTAAATTTTTAAATATGTATTGAGATGCAACTGTCAATATATTTATTTGCTTAAACTTTTGCCTTAAGGACAAATAGAATCTGTGTTCAATAGTGATGTAAAACAATAAAAAATTGTTACAAATTAAAGAGCTAGTTTAATCTATATAGTGGTTTTTTAAATATAATATTGTAAAATTAAATATTGTAAAACTTCGGTTATCATATAAGATTAAAAAAAAATTATTACCGTTACATATTGTTTTACTTTGCATTTGCTTTAGCTAAAACTTGTAGAGTCCATGTTTTTCTATCAAACAGAATAACAATAGGACTCATAATTATTATTTCTGAAGTGCCAGAACAGTATCATATTAAAAAAAAGTTATTTTTGCATCTTTGTGCAATGGAAACTTTTTTTATATTAATAGATGGTTGTGGATTCCATTTTACTCAATGTTCGATGCGTTACTACGACTATATCAAAGTTCCACAAAGTTCTTAATATGAAAATTATACTCTACAGAATAGATACCTTAGTTAATGTAATTTTGCTATTTATGTAGTCCTCCTGTTAGGTTTTTTTCCATTCAATACTCTTGTGGATAATATTCTTCCCTCTCTTCTCTCTTCTTCTCTCATTGTTGTTTTATTGTAGACATTTTATTCCAAATTTCATATACAAACATAAAGGAGTCATGTACGAAAAATGAACGACTCTACAATTCACCAATAAAACAAAAGCTTATATTTCCTTACAGTAATTATGAGACTACACATTTACTCTCTGTGAATTAAGAATTACCATGTTACATTTGTTGTCCAAAGACAACAATATGAGAATACAAAGTAATGATTTTAATAAATAAAATCATCAAAAGCAAAATATCTCATGTTTTTAAATAAGTATAAACAAGATAGCAGAATTTGTTACTACATTATAAATAATTAAATAATATATATAAAATAAAAAAAATCCTTGACCATCGTTCAAAACTCATGGACTAATCAGAGGACACGACCATTGCCATCCAGTTGACCCGATTCCTAAAATTCAGGGTTCTCTCGCATCTCGCGTTCAATCGCTCAGTTCAGTGACTTGACGGCCGCCGCGCGGAGACGACGCGTGTGTTGTGACAGAGTGTTAGGTGCAAACTGGATGATTTTGAAATTGTGCTCGTACGGATTTATTTGAATTTAGAATTTGGATTGCATTTTGGAAGTGGTGAGTGGTTTCTTTTTAAATTTAAGTTTTGTGTGTATCAATTAATGTGAAATAATTCAGGCTAAAAATAAAAATTGGTATTTATTTTGTAAAAATGTATGAAAGCGTTTTCACTCAAAACAATGTGTGGCCTTGGTTATGATCAGTTATTTTATTAAATAGCTTTCTTTTGTGAAAAAATAAGTTTTATTTTAAAATAAAATATTTGTATATAATGTTTTCAAGTCACCGATTTTAATAATAAAAGTGCGAAGTACTATTATTTAAGTCAAGCGAGTATCCCTAATTACTCGGTAGTTAATTCGATTATAAAATTCGTATTTTATTTTTTAAATATAAAATATATTAAAGCATTATTTTAATAGTTAAATTATTATATATCTACAAGATATTAAAATAGAGATAAGAATCAGATCTACACCAATGTTTTTAAAGTATTGCGCAGTTAAATTTATATTTTAATGTGGTTTGTATATACTCTCAATATATATTTATATTGACTATGATATTGTTAAGTGCTGCAGGAAACAATAATTTTAATTTAAAAAGTCAATTTCATAAATTTTCAGTGATTAATAATGCTACAAAGTTTCTAAATTTAAATATTTTTCTATACAGATAGAAAAAAGTATCATAATTTTAGGATGAAATCATTTTCCTACATTTATAATGGTATAAGAAAGTAATATTTTTTTACTAATTTGGCCTCGTAATAATTTTATACAACTTTTCTATTTTCAGAAGACGACATTTATATTATATAGTTTCTCTTTTAAGAAAACCAAGAAAAGTACAGTGTTGTATAATAAAAAATACGCCCTGAATGTTTATCACGTTAATTATTTGTCGTTCAAAAATATATTTTTTAAGTAAAAATTATAAAAGTTGTATACATCGCTTAAAATTGTGTATTCTCATTAAAACTTACTGTACGATATATTTATGATGAAACATTTCTTAAAAAAGAAACTTTATGTCAATAGGCATTATAAATTGTTGTCATGTACTAAATAATGCAAAAAATATACGTATATCAAAATTATAATTTATATATTATAGTATCACTATTATTTATATTTATAAATGCATTTAAAGATAACAGTATCCATGTATCAGTAGGGTTGGCAACTATAAGTTTAATGTTAAATAAAAAGAAGAAAAATATATATATACATACTTTTTAATCTTTTAAATGATTTTATATTTATTAATCTAGAACTTAAATTTATTTTTAGTATATTAAAAGAAAATATTTTATTTAATTTCGATTTACTTTGAAAACTGATGCATTTTATAGCCCTGTTACCTAACACACGCACAAATCACGGAAGAGCAAAAGGGAAGATAACTGCACTTATCACACAATAAATGGCCTTGCCCTTATCAATAGAACAAACACCCACTATCTCTATCTATCGATTTTGATTGCTATATTACAGAAAGAGACAGCTAGATGTGCTGTTCTTCTGGCTTTTAACGCATTTTATAATAGAATGGAATAATAGTTATTTGTATTTATATATAAGTGATAAATATTGTATTATAAGTTTTTATGTTGCATTGGTCATAACGAATACTAAAGGTCTTAAGACTTTTCTCTAGGTCTTTTCTTTTAGCATTAAGTAGCTATTTTAAAAAAAACCATAAATTTTGTTAGCTTATGTAGTATTTTTTGGCATAGGTTTGCAATTTTTTTACAATAGTAGGTCTCTTCAATAAAGCTATTATTTTAATTCTATCCACGGATAAGACGCGCTTTTTTAAATTGATCCGTACATTTCTTATACTTTCACTTGTTATAATTTTGGACTGTCATCGCTCTTATTCACGGAGAGTGCATATTTGCATGCAACCATTAATCATAGATTTGTTAACTATTCTTTATGCGATACAATTTATTTTGAAACGTCGAAACCTGATTTTTTTAAAATAACATGAAAGTTTTAGAAATTAAATGATGAATTTATTTTCGAGTATATAGAAAGTACTGTGTGTTTATTATTGTATATAAAATAAGATATTTTTCCAGTAGATAAAGCAGTCTGAAACTATTAGAACATAATTCTCTATTTTCCATTAAAATTGAGGATTTCTTGTAATCAAGTGATGGAACTCAAACACACCACGCTTTATCTTAGGTACCAGAGGTGATAAATGAAAATAATATATAATCATTCACGAGTGAGAATCGAACCCACAGCCATCGCGATTACAGTCAGAAGCTGTCCCAATATCATATCAGGCTTTTGTAGTGGGTTAGTACACACATTTAGAAATATATTTCCTAACCAAGGTTTCCAAGAAGCACGGATTGATATCCTCATCCTTTTCATTTTTAATTTATTTTTAATATACGTCGAAAATAAAACAATGTGTGACAATATATTAAACGTTATAATAGAACACTGTTATAGTTGCTAAGAGTTTTAGATTTTATTAATAATTAATTGAGCTTTCATTAATTAATATGTATGTATATATATATAAAGGCAATACAATCTTAATTCTAGAAGAGATCATAGATCATTAACGATAAATCGGACGCTTCCGCGCGCAGTGAAAGTGAAACGTCACTATTACGTGGCGAGCTCGTTGGGACTCGAGGCTTTGTTATACATATTTTATATAGCGGTATATATTTTTAATTTTTGTTCTATATAGCATGTGTTTTTATTTTGTATGTATGTTATTTGAATTACCTTAATAAAAAAAAAATGAGAATTACCTTAATAAAAATATGACAATGTTAGTCCTTTTACATTTTGCATTCTAAATTTAATTCTCATTAGCAAGTAAGAAAGTGTAAGGTTTGATCCCACAACCAAACACTTTCCAACCACTCTGCGTATGCGTTATCAGTTGTACTCAAAGACATCAATTAACGTTTACCGGACTACATATATTTGTTTATATCGGTCTAATATTAATTAAGTGGGATTCTTATATAGTGCTTTAAGAAAATATTTTGTTTTAACTTGAAATAACTTATAGTATTGGTTTTTCTCATTGTAGACGGTTAAAACACGAAACGCGAGAGTTTATTTTTTAATGATTACTTTCTTCTTTTAGAAATTATTTTACGACTCAGTTGTCTCGCTTAACCAATAGCTGGAGAAACGACCAATTTTAGTATTGCTCTAGAATTTGTTGTTATTATTCTATTTTTAAACAATCGGTATTTAAGATTTTTGTATCGTCGTCTCTGGTGGTGAAGCCTTTAGGGCTTTAGGCCCCGGAGCACCCTAAAGGCGACGGTGGCCCGCATATAGGTGGGCCGTCCGAGGCGTAGTAGTATGCGCAAGCGTTCCTGCAACTTCTCGCCGGTGTGGAGAGGGTTTCCGTTGGGTTTTAGTGGGTAGTATCAGGTGGTGAAGCCCCAACTTTGATCAAATTGAATTATATACATATGTCAGTAGCATTATTAATTAAATTCGATTTTTTATGTGAAATAGCTTATTATTTTCCTCACAAGCTGCATCTCATTGCAAAGTGACAATTTATTGTAATTATATTTTTATTGACGCCTTCGTGGTGCAATAGGTGCAACGTATAAATGGATTACGCGATTGGTTGTGGGTTATATCCCATCTCTTAAAAGTGGTCATACTTAAGTTATATTCATTTTCTCGAGCTGGTATGACAATCGTTGATTTCCGTAATGTCTAGATTTCGGGCGGAAAGCAGAGTACAGAGTTCCATGACAGTAGGTTGCTGAAAAAAAAGAAATTAGAAATTGTTTATTTGTTCCACTTATTTGACTGTTTTCTCAAAACCTGTAGGTTGATTTTTCACTATCGCCGCGATGATATACGTGTTTTTTTGTAAAGCTTGTAAAAGATACCTGCATGCTAATTATATGTAAATTAGTTCTATTGATAGTACAAATCAAACGAAATAATATTTTAATAGTGGAAAATATTTTAACTATGAATCTATGATTATATGAAAAACAATTTCCAGTTAGGTTGATTGCAATAAATAAAAGTTTTGTCATCAATAATGTAACGTAAAGAACTAGGTTCTTTAAGATAATAAAATATGTAGGTATATTGTTGTTTATGAATAAAGTTATTAAAATAAAATGTATCTATCCCATTTGCTTCTTTAGCGAATATTGACCTTAAATATGAAATAACGAAAATCGCTTTTATATTTGGTTTATCAACAAAGTTTATCAAAGTAGCATGTGCTCAATAAGTGAAAAATTATATTCCTCTTAGGTATATATAACTAATAGTAGAGGTAATAATTTATATATAGATTAAAAAATATATTAATTTTGAAGTTCAATTTTTTATCTAAGTATATTTAGTAATTTAATGCGAAACTATTTAAAATTTAAGCCTAATTCCAATACGCGCGATATTTTGTCGAAGACATATAAAATAATAATTGAAAACTATTTTTTATATATTCTAACCAACACCATATTAAACATTAATTTGAGGTTCGACCTCTAATATTTATTACACAAATAAAATACATACCTATTATCTACAACACGCAAATATCGAAATCAAGGTACCCGAAGCGCTCGCGTGCAAAAAGCACTTGAAATAGTTCGTTTTTAAACCCAAATAAATAAATCCCACGTAATAAAATAAATAAGTCGGACAGTCCTAATTCTAATCTAACGGCGTCAAGGTTCGCAAAATTTTTCTCTAATACAAATCCTTGACACACATTGCGCTATGATGCGCGGTTGCCGGTTTACGCACTCGCGCGAAAAATCGCCACAGATAATACTCATATCTATGTGTGTAAATAATACAGATAAAAAAAAAATTATATGAATCTGATGAGGCTTGTTTTAAAATGTTTTTAAGCTGATAGTATATAAATAACATTATTACTTAATTTGTGCATTTTAATTATTTGAGCGTTGTAAAGTAATATTTAATAGCTAATATATTTAAAGTGTACTGTCAACTACGTACATTTAATATATAGGTGGAGCCAAGGTTTTTTTATGGAAGTATTATGAAGTTATATATTGACGTATTTGTTTTTTTTTTAACAATCTTTATTTCGACGACGAGCCACCGCTGTATCAACGAAATTATGAAAGCAAAATACCTAGTTAACATGTTGCTTTTTTGTAAGAGAAAGTGCTTAAAGATGCAAGCAAATAAGTGTACAGAAATTACACAATATTTTTCATCTCTTTAAAAACATCTTTGAGTCAATTACTTTAAAGACGAAGTAAATGAAGGCATAATTAATGACCTGTCATGCGACAAAATAGAAAATGTCGAATTTTACGTTTTTCTGTAAAAGAATAGTGAAACATGTTAAATTTAGCAAATTTTGTTATATTTTGTACTGACCCTGAAAAGTATATATAGTTTATTAATACGTACTGAATTCATAAAATGTCACACGCAATTTTAAAAAATATTCCCTAACTTATGAATGCTCCAGAGCTCAATCTTAGTTAAACATATGGATTATACGCTGTATGAATAATGTAATGCCTTTATATGCCTTTTATATATGCCATTTGATATATGTAATAAATGGACAGATTTAAAGTGAAATCTAAAAAAAAATCTTCTTACAAGCATTGCCCTAATTATATGTAAAACTATTTATAGTTGTGTGAATTAGAACTTTGTGTAAATTTAGAGCAGATAGAGTGCCCAGGTTTGTGCTAGTTTTATTTTAGGGAGAAATGACATTAAAAATAAAATAAAATATTATACATATAATAATCAATAACACTCATATTTCCATTTTCGTTAATAGATTCAAAGTGCGTTATCTATTTGTATGATATTGTTTAACAATTTTTAAAGTGTTAATCTCACACTAGAAATCAAAATAGAAATATACATATTTAGAAAAGGGCTTAGGCGGTCAGAGCGCTTGAACGGTTTTCAAGAGGCGCGGGTTCAAATCCTGCTGCGTTCAATTTGTATGATAATGTATATAAATGATGGCTTTAAATACGTGCGTAGATGTAAAGAGATTACTAAATATCAGGAACTCTACAATTCAATATAGCGGTTATGTTAATGTCGTACGCTATTTCGTTCAGACTATTGTGAGATAAAATATAATATGAGTTTATAATAGAGAAAGCCACTATTGATACTTATTATTTACAGCCTTATTTATATTTAATATGGCTCGTAAAAGGTCTGTGTTTAAATTTTACTTGGATTGAAATATAAAAATAACGGATTAGAAAAATACGTATTTAGAAAACGTGCTGAGCAGCAGGCAACAAATATAAGTTGTAATAAGCGTAGAAGAATTTCAACGTAGCTGGATTGGATAAATTAGCAGTCAGAGTGCTTGAACGGTTTTCAAGAGGCGTGGGTTCAAATCCTGCTGCTTCCAAATTTTTATACGTGTTCTAAATATGTCTTTTTCAATTTCCTTAGTGTGCGAATAACACTTTAAAAATGATAACAAATATATGGGTTAGAAAAATCCAAGAAAATAATTATATATACATTAATTAGGTGCTTTCTCTGGTTACTTCATTCAAATTATGGTAAATCAGTAAACATAAAAAGGTATTAACTCAAAACTTTGCCGAAAGTACGTAAATGAAAAAAAAAACTCAATTGATTCCTTTGTGTTAACTATGATAGATCTGATAGCAGGTATGCGAAGAAAGTTAACTGTAAAATATTACGTAAAAATGTTAAAACTCCTTAAACAATACATAACAGAATTTTTAAAGGGTTGAAAACAAATAAAAATAGATGCAACTCGGTTTTTATGATGCCATAAAATTATATTTGTTCAATACGCATACTGAAACAATGGAAAAAGTATTCTTTATTGGGATGTCGTAAATTTTATTTAGCGTGAATTACAATTAGTGGTTTTACTAGAAAGTTTCTTGTTTAAACTCTTTGGTTAAAATCCTAACTGTAACATAATAAAAGTACATAAAAATACATCTTTTTTCAAAGAAATGTAATAAAAAAGTTGTATTATTACAATTTTGTTCAAAGTAAAAATAGGCTATTTTAATCAGCTACAAGAAGACAAACTGTCTTGATGTCATTTGAAATGCCAAAAACTACTCATTTGTCGTCGGTGAAAATCGGATAAAGTCGTGAAAATATTTGCACGGCCAATCAGCTTGGACCCCTCTTTCCCCTCCTGCTCAACGTAACGCGACCAGAGGTGGCAAAGATAGTAGTATCTCAGAGGTCACGATTAACTGGTCTTCTGCTAACCTTGGCCCATATTGATAGCTACGCCCCTCGGATGTATCGACTTCCTAGAGGCTCTCAAATAATACAAATGAGTATTTATTTCGGCAGTGTTAGTTCTATTATATGTAGATTCACTCAATCTTAGATTTATTATCTAATCTGAATGTGAACTAAATAAGAATTGAAATTGCAATGATAAATATTACGTATTTTCATATCATTTTGCTTCAATTTGTAGCCTGTTTGATGTTTATATTAGATGACTTTTTTTAGAAAAAAAGCTACATGTTTCTTATTAAGCATGACAGACAATATAATAACTAAATATTTATACATGTTTTTTTACTTCTTTAACTTCATAGACAAGAAATATTTTCTCGCATCGTTTATATTGTTTACACATCCACCATACATCTACTTAAAGCTCTACATCTTGTCTTTGGTTTATTACGTAATTTCACATGCACACATACATTACTTCATACGTTTCGCTTAAACACTTATATTCATATAGTCATTGTGTTGATAATGAAAGAGTTTTGGAGCATCCGTGACCTAGTTTCATCTTAATTTGTATTTGCTTCGCCATTTTTGTAATTAAATAGCTTAGCTATTTTAATTTTTTATTAAATTATTATATACGGTATTACCAAAATGACATCTAAGATATTTAATGAATTGGGTTGGGAAATGTGATATTGAAAGTTTTATATTTAAAAAAATGGCGGAAAGTGGAGAACGAACTCATATATTACCGGTTTTTATTTACTCATACCTTAAATAGTGTAACTATTTTGGTTCTTCCTTTTATCCAGAATCATTTCACAGAACCTTCACTATATATTTGTGTTTAACAGAGCAAACTTTATGACATACTTATAACTAAGTTACATGTAAAATGCAGCAAAATTTTTATTACTCGCTTACGAAGATATTTAATATGGACTATTGTCTAATTTCTTGCAGCATATCTGTTTTTAAGCCCATGTAGCGACAACAGCACTGTTACAAATAAATGTAGAGAAAGTGTGATAGCAATAATGAAAAATTTATTAATTTTCTATTCAGATAATATACATTATCTGAATAATAATTAGAAGCAAGAAGAATATAATAAAAAAATATATTTATATGAATACGGTTCCTAGAGGGATTTGTATCCAGTACTGTTATATACAGCCAACTCGTTAGCTGGCTTTGCCCAACTAAACCAAGACGTTGTCACTTCTATTTATACTAGACTATGTAAACCCAATGACGCGTAAAATAAGTGTTGACTTGGTAACGTGTATGTCACTTTATACAAAAGTGTTTGTAACACATTGTACTGAGCGTAAGACTTTTTTTATTATTTTAATGTATATCTAGTACATTTTTATAAAAAGTATTGTGTTGGGCACTCTTTTTCCATATAAGTTATATGTATGCTAAATTTTATATAAGAAGGTACAATATTTTACCTTCAGGCATTAATATAATGATTATTTAAAGTGAAAAATTATTAAATATATCAATTTTTTACACTAAAATAATAAGTGTCTCATACACATATAAAAAGGAGGCAAAACTTTTAAATTTTGCGACGTAGACATGACGCATAAAGACCGCCATATTCGTTGCAAACGTCATTACCTTGAATGTTTTATCCATTTTGCTTCGAGAACTAACATATACGTTGGTTTTGTTGATGTAAATACAATTTTTAATACAACCACGCTTAGTATAAGTTATATATTCAAATTGTCCATTCAATTAATATTTTTAAAGTAGTCTACGACCTTAGTTTGAGAACAGTGCCTAATCCCCACCTCGTTACGTATAGATGTATGTGCGACCTTATGCTCTACGTAAAGGGACCTTGATCTCTAGTTATTACTGAAAAATGCTGCATTTAAAACACTCGACTTATTGTCTTGCATTATAACGCACAACAGACGACCGCTAACTCTATATCACCCAAATAGAGTTTATATTTGTACAATTATAATTTTCGTAGACCTTGACGACTGGCCTTGCCTGTATCTGGCGTCCGCTCTTTCCGCCTTCGCCGAATCAATTTGAGCGTTATTATTTTTATTAAGTTGTTTAAAAATATATTAAAGTGTACTGTTTTTTGATATTAAAAAAAATATTTTACTACAAAAAATGTTACAAATGCTACTTCATGTGTATTTTATAGTTATTGCATATAAATAGGTATTACGACCTAACTTTTGTATAATTTTAAAATGTATTAAATTCGCAGGAATCTATGACCCACATACGAAAATAAAAACGAAATTTGTGGACGAATTAAGCGTGCGCGCGCGCACACACTCGTAATCGGCGAATGTGTGTCATGATCAGTGGGTTAAGTTTAAACAAATTGAGCCGAGGGCCGCGCAGGTAGGTCCAAGGTCCCATTATAAGGCTTACACGCTAGCTACTTGCCTGCATCTTTGTCTATATTTACAAGAAAGACAAGACTTTATAAAGATATTATTACTACAAACGTAGATTTCCACTTAATGGAAATACATAACACAGCATTTTTATACAATAAATATGATCGTCGAGCAAATTTTAAGTTTTTTCTAACTACAAGGTTTTTATTAAGGTCATTTATTATTAAGAGATTGAATAAGCATGGTGTAGCTCTGTCATATCCTATTTTAAATTAATTTCTGTAAAATGTTACCTTGAAATTCGTCTCTATGGTCGATATAAGGAATATAGAGCTCATTAATATGATTCCTGTTATTGTAATTCTTCGTACTGTTAATTGATATAATACATTATTTAATAGTTCTACGAGTTTGGGCGCAGGTTATAGTAGTTTTTCAAATCATTTTAGTTCAATTTAAACGCGCAATGAAATTAAATATTGTAATAAATAAAAGTTTAATTAGTTAAAGAATATATATTTTTATAATTTAATTATATAAAGACTTTTTTCTATTTTGTTAGAATATCATTTTTTTTATACTTAATTTATATGTATTATTAGTATATTGTGGTTTAAAATACACTTACATAAGGACATATATGTCTATTTTTCCTGTTTAACATATAAACATAATTCGCGTGATAATTTTTAATTGGTGTACAATTATGGGAGGTGGTCTACAGTATACTATTTACGGGTCTTTTGTTATGTATGGCGGAATAATCCACGTCGCATATTTCTTACGGGCTTATGCTATAAATTAAAAAAAAAAACTTTATTAGTTTCACGGCTTAACTGGTCATGAGTATATGGTGTTATTATGTGTATTTAACATATTGCCTTTAAGAAATATTCAATATATTATATCTTAATACTTTCTGGTCGTTAATTTTGTGGAACTCAGGGTCTTATAATAAACAATGCATTTATTATAAATTAGTAATTGAATATATATAACAATACGTCTGTTAGGTACATTTGTATTGTTTTATACTTTCACGTACTGCACCTACTTATATTCATTTAAATCTTGACAAGAAAAAAAAATCCATTTATAATTTTTTTTTTCTTTTTCTAAGGATTAATTAAAAAGTTTCATATAAATAATTTAACTATAAATAAAACGTATTATATATTTTAGAGAATATAATATCACGACTGAGTTCTGTATCTGTTGACAGTTTAGAATGTATTACAACATCACTACTAATCAGATCAGAGATCATACATTATAGCTGAATGCTTTAGGAAATTAGGCTATAGCTTATTTGTATGGAAAATCTATTACCTAATTTCACCAGTCGACCAAATTTCAAGTCTAAAGTCACTCAGAAGTGAAATAGTGTTTATATATATGTGTATAATTAAACATTTACTTAATTAACGAAACGAAAAAAGGGAGAACGTTCTCGCATAACTTTTTACAGAGTTCACCAATTTTGATATTTATTTTTTTATTATCAAAAAAAATTACCATAATTCTCTCTTTCTCTCTTGCCAAACGATTGTTCGTAGAATAATCTTTGGGTAGCAGAAATTTGTAAAAATTTCTCTACAGATATGCTAACAACAAATATAAGTTGTAATAAACGTATAAGAATTTTAATGTAGCTGGATGTAGAACGCATGGCTTAGCGGTCAGAGCGCTTGAACGGTTTTCAAGAGGCGCGGGTTCAAATCCCGTTGCGTTCAAATTTTTATACGTTTTCTAAATATGTCCTTTTCAATTTCCTTAGTGTGCGAATAACACTTTAAAAAATGTTAAAAACAATAACCATAATTCTACCCCTAATGTTAAATAAATAGGGGATGATTACTCGTTCACTTACTCGTTGATTTAAACTGTTTGTTAAAAGTTGTTTTTGCATTACGTTACATTATTTAAGGAAATGTAACCAAAGTTCACACAAAAAGGCATGTGAAATTAAATTTATTTATATGAAAAAGACATATTTAGAAAACGTATAAAAAATTTTTTTATATGTTTTCTAAATATGTCTTTTTCAATTTTCTAAGTGTGCGAATAACACTTTAAAAAATGTTAAAGAAATATATTTATATGACCTTGATGATTTTCCATCAGCGGTATGTACAAATATATTGTCATTCCTCGTTCTGACACGTCCATGGCTGTGTTACAACCATTGAACACATTTGGCAATAGTTGCATCACTAGCCGATAGTGTGACCAGCTTTTTGTTTTTATATATAATTATTTAAAAATAATAACCTCCGCTAGTATGTAGCTAATTTAACCTAATAATTGTGGGTTCATATTTATTCTAAAGGAGTACTCGTATATTTTATTATTATAATGATTTGTTAATATTGTATTGAGTATACACGTGGTTGGTTAGATATCGTTAGTACAATATGTATGTAGCAATGTACAAAGCCAAGATACAAAAAAGATTTGTCAGGCTGTAAATAAAGCAAACCACAATGCAAGTTTTACCTACTTTTGTAAAATAATAAAAAAAAATTTACTTAACAATAGTTAATTAAAAATAATAAACACATTAAAAAATATAATTTAAAAGATAATATGTATTATCCACAAATCTAACCTTGCTTAATAAAGTAATTGTTTTGAGCACCTTGTAACTTTATATTCGTTTCGGAACTCAAGTACGAATGATAAAAAATTAATTATTTTACAAATTTAAAGGGACGTTCTCGGGTCGGTGATATGTTATTATAATTCAAGGTACAGTTAACGTGGAGGCACGTACGTGTTTAATTTAGGAAAAAAACCAATAAGGTTATATATATATATATATATATATATATATATATATATATATATATTTGGTAACTGATCTAAAGAGAGTCGAAAATAGAAGCTCAATAAGCTCATGGTTATTTTGCGGTTGTTTCATGGCTGGTCCAGTAATATACAATCTTTTTAATATTCCATTCTTTTCTTAAATTCTCTCATGTCATGCGGAATAAGTAGGCAGAATAAGTTGTAACGACAGCCTAGCCATATTTTTTATATTAGCTATAGCTGTTTGGCTCGTGAAACCCAGCGACGTGAAATAATATTTAAGACTAGCCAATATAGCCCAAAAATATAAAATACAAACAATATTACGAAGGTACTTTTTTAATTATTCAACTTAACTAAAATGCTGATAAATCAAATATTGAAATCCAGGGCAATATTGTGAAATATAGAATTTGCTGCATTTCAGCATATTGACACATTCAATATAATACGCGGTTGCACAATCGACCCACATATACACATACGTTTTGTTAGCTGAGTCACGCAAGTCTTAATTTTGTACAACGGTAATGAATATAATAATAAAAATATATACTAGACGCAATTCACTAATACACCTTACTACAACATTTACTTAGTAGGGATAGCTATAATCTCAATATTAGTCAAAATTTTACAAAAAAATCGTGATTTTAACCGGTCATTTGATATTACAGGATGGAGTTTAGATGAATATGAGTTTGACATAATCGGACCTTATAACGATAAAGCGAGCACAATTTTGACAAGAGTAAGCATAGCTTAGTTTGATTTAAAACATATTCAAAGCAATTGAAAGAAAAAAATATTAGTGTATTTTTTACTAATTTTAATGTGTTGAATATATATTTTTTTCTTTTTGTGACCATTTAGTCCCTATTCCTTTTTATAAATTACGTATATTACGTATCAAACAGTTTACTATTAAAAAAATGAAACTTGATATCTTTATATTATTGTTTAATAATAAGAATATACAATAATAATTAATAATCAATTAAAGATTAAAGACCTAGACAAAATACAAATACATATAGGTAGATTATTTTAACCGTCTGTTCCACGGTTGGAATCCGGTAGTGACGGACGTAAATTAGAGCGAGACGGAGATATAGAAACACTTGCGCGGGAGCAGGAAAGAGCTAACAAGGTTACGCTCAATGCCGCCATTACACTATCGGCGCCAAACTAGAATTATATTATCGATTTAAAAACCTATATTTCGTTAATGAACCTGTTTCAATAATGATATGGATGGTTTTTTTTTTCATTAATTATACGTATTTATTTATTTAAGGTCATTTTTTTGCATTTTCAAGATATATAGGTTTTATCTGTAACGTGACCTATAAAAGTGAAGTTGTTAAGGTTTTTTTTTTCGAAACTTGTTGACGTCATACCTTCTATATAGAGGTTTAATTTTTAATTTTCAATGAAAACAGCAGCATATTTAAAGAAATATATCGAATGATGACTTATATTAAACTTATGGTTCAAATAACCTCTCATTAATATTTTACAATTTATTTATAGAAATAATGTAATCAGATGTACAATTACAATGCTATATGGATCACGTTTTTAAATGTCGTTTCGTTCCCATCAAAACTGTTATAATTAATTAATCAAATATATTTCAGTGTCCTTTTAGAAAATGTGAATAAAATCATTTTCTTTCTGTTGTGTTATATTGAAATTAAGAAATAATATGACAGTAAAAATGTAAAACGTTGATTTTTTTTTGCTTTTTCTTTTTTAAATAGATTTCTTGATGCCAAACCAATTGGTAATAGTACTATTTAAAGAAGAGATATCCAAAAACCCCATAGTGGCCTAAACATCCATATAAGGCCACAATGAGCCAACCTTACTAGCGTTAAGGCCGCGGCTTGACATAGACCCAGATACGATGACATTGGCACTACATTCATGCACTGAGGTCATTCGTTCATTTAAAAATAAACGCGCCGCCATTTCTGCTTTTTGACACTTCAAACATGTTAATTTAGTGCATTTTTATTGAGGATGTGTTGTGGTTTCATAAATTAGTTTGCACATCTTCAAATATATATATATTAGATACAAAATATTTATATTTCAATTCACATATTAAAGGAAACTTCTGAATATTTTATTATAAATAAACGTCTGACGCCAAAATTGTATATTTATGTCGTGAACAAAATACAAAAATACGTACCGAGGAATATATTTTGTACATTATATAGCCTCTTGTGACATTATTAACCATATCTCAATGTGAAATGGATCAATAAATTACACAGGCGTGCGGCGTGCCACTTACAAGGCATATCGGAAGGTCTGCACAAAGGATAAGAGGTCAGGAATCATCTAGAATATTTTCATTAAATTCATAATTTGTATTTATAATTTTTGATGTTTATTGACTGTTTAAATGAATATAAATTAAATTTGTGTCGTAATTGAAAGGAATCTGGCTAAACAGATGATTTTTGATACAAATGCCTTTTAGGGGAATGTTATAATTAAATATTCTTACTTTCATCTTATTTTTTTTTTACATTTTTTAAAGTGTTATTCGCATTCGCATTTGAAAAATATATATTTAGAAAACGTATAAAAATTTGAACGCAGCGGGATTTGAGCCCGCGCCTCTTGAAAACCGTTCAAGTTCTAAATATGTCTTTTTCAAATATTATCTTTTCTCTGGTCTGAATAAAACTGTGAAAATGCCGAAGTACAATTCGGCTTGCGGAATTGTATCTCTATTCAAAAGCGTAAAACACATCAAAAAGGTTATATAACTTTAAATATTGTATAAATTGTAAGCTGACATACTTATATGTATAGCAAGCTTATTAAATGTGATATATGCATTAAAATTTCTTTTGATTATTTAAATATATTCAACGTATATATATTGTCGTAATCACTTTCTATGTGTTAGGACGGTAAGTTTGATATCTCATATATTTCGTAACTCGTAATATAAATTATAATATTAATATAAATTACATAAAAAAGTTTCTACATAGTAACAATTTCCGTATTTATATTAGTGTCATATTGAATGAGGAAATCGTACTTTAATAATGTTGAAAAAAATTTGTAATGGACATGCTTTTTAAAAAATCCAATAATTTTGTTTTACAACTTACAACGAGTCGTATTTTTCCCTGTTGTTCAAGTAAAATTACATTAAGATCAATTTAGTTGACTAGTCATAAAAGAGCAAGTAAACGACAGGCAATGCTAATTTCACAATTATATGGATTATTTTCTCACATTTCCATTGTTGGGGATGCCAGATCGGGGAAACAAAAATAGTTAAAAAATATATATTTTGTTAACATTTTTTAAAGTGTTATTCGCACACTAAGTAAATTGAAAAAGACATATTTAGTAAACGTTTAAAAATTTGAACGCAGCGGGAAATCCGCTGCTTTTACAAAATATATATTTAATAAATAGCATTCTCTCTTACCAGACGATTGTTCGTAGAATAATATTTGGGTAGCAAAAATTTGTAAAAATCTCTCTACAGAGATGCTAACAACAAATATAAGTTGTAATAAGCGTATAAGAATTTCAACGTAGCTGGATGTGGGACGCATGGCTTAGCGGTCAGAGCGCTTGAACGGTTTTCAAGAGGCGCGGGTTCAAATCCCGCTGCGTTCAAATTTTTATACGTTTTCTAAATATGTCTTTTTAGTTAAAAAAAAACCCCGATTTAGAATTTGACCCGCAACCATCGTCTTGTACTTCAAATACTTCTCGACTATTCTTGACTCTCGAACATTTTGTTAGGAGTTGATGGAAAACGAAATTTCCTAAAACACTAATGTTAGTAAATAATGAATATCGCAGTAGTATTGTAGGCTACGAGACCTCTACGGCGTAGAACGGTTCGCTTTCAGGTGCGATTACAACCTTGACAATGATAAGATGATTTGACTTTGATAAAACAGATACACAAACATTGTGTTGAATTTATTACATGAAAATATAGATTAGTTTTCTTAATAGATTCTTACTTAAAAATAAACTTATGCCTCTCATATATCTAACTGAAGCATTCTTAAAAAAAAATTAATTTATTTTTTTATTACAAAAAAATATATATTTAAATATTAAATTCTTTTCTTTAATATACTAAATATATTACCTGTAGAGACATTAATGTCTATAAATGTAGTTATGACTGATATTGAAAATATTATATAGCATTACCTATTGTAACATATATAAAGAAATATTAAATATTAAAAATAATATATAATTCATTTGTCTATAATCAATATTAAATTCAAACTTTATTGATCACAACTGAATATTTTCACGAATAAAGAAATTTGTTGGAAGTGGGTGGGGAGTGGCGCTCTAGGCAGGGGTACACGTGGCGCAATTGCCCTTTGACCCAACAAGCACGACATCTCAATGCGTAAATATTATTGAAATATTCACTCGAGTATTTAAACTGTTTTTGTACACTATTTATCTAGTCTCAACATGCTCCATTCTTCAGTTTCCACCCGAAATCGTGACATTGTGTGTTGAGTGGCGGAACTCAACGTCGCGCTGTCTTGTCGATTTCTTAAAGAATTTCCCTTAAATATTAATGTGTGTGTTTCAATCAGAACAATACGTATATATTAAAATATTTCAAATGACGGTTTATAGATATCATTATCTGACCTCTGCGAGTCAATAAGAATGATTCGTGAGACGGTGTAATATGTTTATCAATTATATCGTAAAATATTGTTTCATAATTATATAAACTTATTCGAAGGCCCTTTTATACATATATTGGAATATTTTTATTACGTTCTAACAAAAATAGTCAAATTTGTGCTCAATGGTCTACCCATTCTAGGAAATTGAAGAATAATATTGTATGTTTTAAATTCCCTAACCATTATTGCATTTCCGGTACCAAACTATACTAAATGTTGTAGTTTACCGTTGTAATAGTCGGGTCAGTAGTTTTTAATATAAAATTGTTATGTAAAATTATTTCTTTATTCTCTTTACGTTTTATCGAGCTGATATTTTTATAAAAGTTAGTCAATACACTCCGCTCTCCATTTTCAAATCGAATCTTGTATGTCTCGTGATATTATATTTTTAGTTGCGGAAGTCAACGCCGCGTCTTGTCTTATGAGAGTAGGTAATGAAAATTATTTAATGTAAGTGTAAGTGGGGATCAAATCCTCTAGCACATCATATTTAAAGTCAGCTGTCCCACTGCGCCGCAATAGCCACTCAGGTAATAATAATAAATAAATATATAAACAATAATATTAAATATTTAATGAACGAAGCTTCAAATAATATACGAACATCCTACGATCATTCATAGCTTCTGAAGGCGCGGGGGAGATGGAGTGAGATGCCTCCCTTGCGCCACGTGTATCAATATGCTTAATACATTTGTAGTACGATGTTATCTCTCTATAGACAATTTGCAAGATATATTGTCCTATTAATACACAACGCGTGCTAGGAAATTTAACTTAATCAAGTCTTAAAAGCCTCTTTACTTAGACTAATATTAGTTGCTTAATATTAGTCAGTAATAGTGAGTATATATATATATATATATATAAAATATATACTACAATACAAATTTTTATATATATATATAAAAATTAGTATAGTTGAGATACTCATAGCAAAAGATTTTTATATTATATAAATTAATAAGTTATTTTTTCAACTCATGTTTGGACTCAATATAGTTTATTGCGTTATTAATTTTGATATGAATTTCTTTATTGTTCCCTGTATGTTCATATATTTGTTCCACACAAAAATAAGTTATAACAAGCGTATAAGAATTTCAACGTAGCTGGATATAGAACGTACGGCTTAGCGGTCGGAGCGCTTGGACGGTTTCCAAGAGGCGCGGGTTCGAGTCCCGCTAAGTTCAAATTTTTATACGTTTCATATCCTAAGTGTAAAAACAATACTATATCCCAGTTCCAATTTTTTTTAAATAGACGTTAGTAAGGAAATAAATATTAATTTATGATATAATATTTTTAGTATAAACAATGTTGTTGAGTAGGCGATACGCCTAAGGGTGTTTATAGTAATACGTTACTACGCGATCGATATAGGGCGGCGCGCGGCGTACGCGTGCAACCGCGTGACAGTACCGTAGGGCGGGCGATGCTGTAGGAAAATATTTGTTTCTACTGAAAATGTATAAAAAATAATCAATTAGTATTGCTTATTTTGACTAAATTGTAATTAGTTTTAGTTTTTTTTTATTATATTAACATATGAATAAATCTACGAGAGTTACTAGAGTCCTTGTTGACGCGTAAAATATAATATGTAAGGAAACTTGATGCAGAAGTGCTTGTCAAAAAACATTGACATGGTAGTGTGTATATTTATTGTATTTATTTAATTAATTTATTTCGAATGTATTATAAAAAAACAATATTATCTTTCTGAACTTCCTCTCTATATAAACTATAGGTACATCGTACCGTAGTGTAACAGCGTTCGACTGTAAATGCGATTGGTTATGGGTTCGATTCCCAATCGGTGGAACAATCTCAATTTAATTATTGTCATTTCTTCGTTCTGATAAACAAGAAGCGCGGCATTAATTCCGCCGCGCAACTTCTCAAATTTGGGCAGAAAGTAAAAAACGGTTTGTCTTGACATTAGATTCTCTCTGCCTACACTGCTATGTGGGAAAAAGCGTGAAGCTAGTATAATAAGCAATAAATATACTAAACTTCTTTACATATATTATAACTAGCGACCCGCTGGCGGCATCGTCCGCGTGAACTATAACTTTTTTGTATTTTCGCCGGTCTTATCGTAAAACATGAAAATCCTAGAGAAATTAAAAAAAATGAGAGAGTAAAGTAGCCTAGTTTCATCCCAAGACCCACAAGTACCTCTATATAATTTTTCATCACAATTGGTTCAGCTATTTGGCGCTGATGACGTCACAGACAGAAAGAACGAGTTACTTTCGCATTTATAATATTAAGTATGGATATAGATTTAATAGTTTTCAGTGTAGATTCGTCTTTAGCTTGTTCTGTTCATTTACTTAGTGCGTGTTGTGACATGCGCAGTATAGTTCGTTATGTAATATTACTTTGAATGGCGAGCTTGCATCCAGGGTCGTTTGAGAATATATTATAGGGTAGTGTGTTTGTTTATTTGTATTAAATTTTGTTTTAACCTTCGATAGTTACGACAAGAGCACGATAAAATTTTGTTTTTATAATAAAAATTTAAGCGTTCTTTGAAAATGTTTCGCGAAAATTGAGTTTAATCAAAGTAAAAAGACATATTTAGAAACTTATTAAAATTTGAACGCAGCGGGATTTGAACCCGCGCCTCTTGATCTGATGCTGGCTCATGCGGGAAAAAGAATCAACCCGAAACTTAACTTTTATGTCTTGTTAACTCGAAAATTATGTAATATTTTAAATTGAAATTTAAAAATAGTTATTGTCAGTTAACTGTAAGAGATAGAGACGTCCTATCACATACTGTTTTGCATAATTTTGGAGGTCTACAATTCCCTAGTACAATACTTTAGTGTAACTCTCCTGGTTCACGCGGCGCACGCGATTAAAGCTCCCAGCAGGCAATTTTTTACTACCACGCGACCTCTTCAGTAGTAATCGTTATAATTCAGTTAATTTACGTTAAAACCGTAAAGTACTATTAACCTAAATCTTTCCACAGAAATGCATTATTTTTTAGTAAAAACTGTATAAAAATCCGTTCAGTATCTTTTGAGAAAATCGATCACATACAGACAGACAGCTTTTTGTTTTATAACATGATATATATATGAATCTAGAATTATTTCACAAAACAAAACAAAGAGACACCAGTTCCAATGGACATACTCGTATAATTGTTTGACTTTCACTCTCGCTGACTGTGAGGATGACGCGGCGTATTACGTTACTAGTTTGTGAAAACATTTACTTTTTCACTATTTTTATACATACATTTGTTGTCTTTTAACATTTATGATATTTATTAAGGATATTTTCAAATAATTGAATGAATTATTTCGTGATGATGCTCTTATTTCAGGTCAATTCACTTCTATTCATATGTTTTGGATTTTTTAACTAAGACCTATGTAATTATTATAATTGCCGTGAGATTTATATATTACCTAAAAGTAGTGTTGGTGTAAATGTTTTTTTTGTATTTTAGGAAAGCGGTGATATTAAAGTTGTTAAATATAATTTGGTTTAATAAGGCACATATTAAAACATTTATAAATAAAGCAATACTAGAATTTAGTAGTATTTGTAAGATTCACTTCAATTAAAAGACTTCCCTCACAAAACAATCTATATAAACATAAACCCACTAACAACTTACTAAAAA